>JAYMTF010000880.1:0-28726 GCA_036897485.1 Pelargonium nanum | reverse complement strand
ATAGACAATTGAAGTAGACCTCAAGTAGACTTATCAAACAAGGCATAAATAAAATCATAGGAGAAAACAAAGACACAAATATAATATATTAAAAATAAGGTAAAAGTCAACTGGTTGAGTTCCTATATGAAGAGGTACAAGGTACTCACTTTTTCTTAAAAATTCTGACCTCTTCCAACTTAAATACTCCCATCCCACCCTTTCTCTCTGTTCTATAATTTTCCCCTTCTCTGCTCTTTTCTCTCATTTAAACATCCATCTCTTTCCATTTTATTTACTCACATTAATTTTTAACATCACATGCCAATGGAAGAACACCACTCTCAACCGGAACCGCCGCCTCAGGAGCTCCGCCTCCCAGACAAATCCGGCGGCGGCGGAGGAGCCGAATTGGAGGCGGTGGAGGAGATTATTGGGTACAGGTTTAGGGACAAGACGCTGCTGGAGGAGGCGTTCACGCACGCGTCTTATATAGACAAAAGCGCGTCGTCGGCGAGGTCGTACGAGCGGCTGGAGTACGTGGGCGATTCGGTGCTGAACCTGCTGGTCACGAAAGATCAGTTTTTTATGTACCCGGATTTGCAGCCCGGCGCTCTGACCCGGCTCCGAGCCGCCAATGTGGACACCGAGAAGCTTGCGCGCGTGGCCATCAAGCACGGATTGTATCGGTTTCTGCGGCATAAGAAACCGTTGCTTGAGGAACAAGTAAGTCTCTCACCTAAACACACGGATTTAGGGTATTATTATGTAATCAATTCATTCAATTAATTTGTTGTTTCCAGTTCGGATATTTCAGTTCTGATCCATTTCCTTTTTGCATTTAATTAGATATTCCAGGAGATATGAATTGTTTATATATAATTAATTTCAACTTCTAATTTAATAGATATTTAACAAAAAAATGAATAATTGCTCTCTAAGTCAAAAACATATATTTAACATAATCATCATAATAATATGGTTCCATCATCTAATACAATTTGAGTTCTAAATAGTCACCATGTTGAATGTCTTTGTTCTTTTAGGTGAAAATTAGGAATAATTTAGTTAGGATTAAACTTTTACTCTTATGTCACATAAGTTATGTGCTAGCTATCCATGTAATGAACTAAAGATTCTAACTACCTTATATTATGGACACTCATGAATCACTAACTACCTTGAAAAAGTAGACTACATATTGAGAACATAATCATATATTGAAATATATATAATTTTAAAAATTAAAATTATTACTCATTTAGTCTCAAATGAGTGCCCTTGTTTATGTTTTGAGAAAACTAAGAAAAAGTTAGTTAGTGCAGTACATTTACTCTTGTATTATCATGATGATGTGTTGTAATGGACAATTATTTTGCGATGGATGGTTTTATATGATTTTTCATTCTTATAAAAGCTTAAAGTGGATTAGAAAAGTTAAACCTTGGCTTTAATGCCTGGGATACTATGTAGGACCTGAAGCAGCTAGCTTCCAAAGTCCTAAAATTGGGTTTGTTGCTGTTAGCTTCATTTGTCTGCATTTCCAAAATGGTCTCTGTCTAGAGAGGGATTAATGAATTACACCTAAAACTGAGGCTCATCAAAATTGGGTTGGGGATTTTGTCCCCTTGATATGTACGTACTGCACATGCTCTCAAATTTTGTAAGCTTGAGCCTCAATGATCATCTGCCATTTTCGCACGTGTTTACTAATTTAACTTTGATGACAATCAGATTCGAGAATTCAAGCAGGAAATCTCGGATTATCCTCTGCATTCTAGCGGACTCATTGATGTTCCAAAAGTTCTTGCTGACATCGTTGAGTCAACAATAGGAGCTGTTTTCATTGACAGCAATTCCTCAATCGATACTGTTTGGAAGGTACTCATATCTCACTGTCACACCCATTATTCTTATTAGTATTTGTTGAAATGTTACATCCAAGAAAGAAATACAATAGATATATAATACTCGGTACTATCAACATATATTTTTGTTTTGTGTGATGTTGATTTTTTGAGTTTGTTAATCTAGGTGTTTAAGAGCTTGTTAGAGCCGATAATCAGTCCGGATACATTGAAGGTGCATCCGGTAACAGAGCTTTACGAGGTATGCCAGAAGAGAAATTTGAAGATAAAATTCGTGGATATGTGGCGCGAGAGCACTGCCTTCAATGTGTTCATCGAAGATCAACTAATGGGGACAGCTGCGTATGGTCTCAAGAAGGACATTGCACAAAATAGAGCTGCAAAAGATGCCCTCGACAACATCAAGAGAGACAATAATATGATTGCACCCAACAACGCAACGCCAAAAGAATCAATCCAGACAATCTGGGTCACAGAAGACGAAGAAAAAGCTGATATCTGATTAATTATTTCCCATCTTGTTTATTAGTATATGCTAATCAATGTCAGGGTTCTTGCAAGTGTGTATGTTTAAAATGTGTAGTGCTGATTGTATTGTGTCCAAGTTCAGCTGGAATGTAACTTGTTATGAGTCTGTTTTTGTTAAAATCTGTAGCTATGTTAAGAAGGTGGTGAACTTGGTTCCAATGTCTAGACATTTTTGTTGACAATCTTTGATGATTTTTAGTATGGGTGAGTTTTGTGACATTGTCTCCTACTTAGCTGATTGGGCCCTGACCAAGTGATCCAAATCCAATTGGGTTTTGTAAACTTAAAGTTGAGCTTGGGGCTTCACCAGTTGTTTGTTCATGTGAATCCCAGAATCCATTCCTAATGTAAATGACAACCTGGTTTGGTTTAATGAACTCAATCTGCTGTTATGCTATCAGATTCTTCATGTTTTGAAACATGATTCTGTTATAAGTATTTTCTTTTTTATACAGCATTATTGAACTATTTCCAAATAGTTATAGTAATTGATTATTCATTGAAAAGAAAGATAAGCAATATCTTTAGTCCAATTACAGAAGACATGACATTGTGCATTAAAATATCACTTTAAAATGTTTCATGGAATCACAAAGTTAATGAAAAGAGATGATTTGATGGATCAAATCAGACCACCAACTAAACCTACATTATATTTTTTGAACTTAAGAGAGACATAAAATTAGCATGGACCTCACCATTCACATGGGTTTTGATTTGTATTAGGTGATGAGTGACAATTCCATGAGTTTGTTTGGGATTTGCTTTAATAATTAATGTGGCATGCACCAAGCTTAGCTGAATTCTGTAGCTTCTTTTGGGACATGTTCCCTTGCTCCCCAAATAGTTCTCTTTGGCTACTACTAAAACTAAAATATCGGTTATGAATCGATAATTTTATGACTATTTGATCGTAATAAGAATAATATACTATATTGTTTAAAAATTGAAAATTGAAAATAGAAGCTTTTGCAATAACAAATATCAATAATTGTCACCATATTAAACAACATTCAAACGTGATATATATGTACATAATAAATAAGTGAGTGATAATTAACAACTACCGTCTCTCATATTAATACCATGATATTTTCATTGAGATTATTAAAGATGTTTACGTAACTCACTAATAATATTTTAAAGTAATAGGTAGAAAAGTTAATACTCCAATTTTTTTATTATTTATGAGTCATAAGCAAAATCATTCCTAATTGATTCTGCAAAGGTATACCATTGCTAGCCACAAAACAACCCTTATTATTGAGTTCATGTTAGTACTTTTTATAAATACATTGTATGTATTTTTTTCCATTTAAAGATTGAAAAGAAAAAAATAAAGGACTAGAAAGTGACATAAAAGAGCAAAATAAGAATATTAGATTGGGTGTACTCTGACTATACAATATACATGCATATTAAATCAAATAATCATATTTGTGTTTTATAATGCTAATATTCAAATCTCACATTTTTGTTGTATTTGGTTCCACATGTACTGCACAACGCAATCTTCATGCTTCCTAGCTTTTCAGTTTCTTTTTATTATTTTTATTTAAAATGATAGAGTAGTAACCGAATCTGATTGCTCACTGTCGTAATTTATTCTCTTTAATTATATAATTAAACGGGCAATTAATTTAATTAAGACCCAAAACCTTCCTTCTTCTCTCTCTGTTTTGTTCCTAATCGTTACTTTTATTTCGAAACCAGTGTCTCTCTGTCTGTTTCTGTGTGTGTCAACAACTGTTTCTTCTTCCTCTCCCTATACACTCTGCTATCCTGCGCCTTCTATCTCTCTATCGCTTCCCTGTCTTTTTTGATAAAGGAAAGGTGGCGCATTCGAGCGACATTCCAGATATATATTCAGTATATGCAATATCTGTCCAAATTTGGATACTCTCTGGATTCTGATTTTTTACCATTTTCTTCTTCTACTATATATATATTACTTTGGTCGACCTCTTTCTCTGCTTGCATTTGCATTTCAACGTTTTGGACTCTCTCTCGGCTGTTTCAACCACTGGATTGGCTTCTTACTGGTATGCGTACTGAGCCTTTTGGTGTAGGACGGAGTGTGTGTTGATTTCTAGTCTCTGGAGGTCTTCTGAAACCAGGGAGTTTGGATTGTGTTTGTGTTCTGTGTCTGTTTGGCTGTCGAGATTGGGGTAGGAAATGAGATAGAAAGTTGAATTCCGTCTTTCTAATTCTTATTATTTCACCGTTTTGAAAGGAAAATTTGACTGATTTGACTACATTTTTTTAATTTTTTTTATCGGTCGTGGATCATATGGTTCATCTAAGATTCGGATTATTTCGGTTGCTGATCAATTTGATTTCGTTTTCTTTGGAACCAAACTGTGATGATTTCTCCCCCTGATCCGGATTTTCAGTTGCGTCCTGTATTTTTTTTTTTGGTTTCTGACTTGTGTCGCTTTCCGTGACCCCGAGTATTTTCTTTTCTTATTTTGTTTTGATTTCTAGGAGAATTTCTTTAAAAAATACCACAATTATATTAAGCTTTCATTGGTGCACCTTCTGCCATTTGATGATTAAGCAATTGTAGTTTAATTTGGTTGGAATTTTTGAATAAAGTTATATGACGTTTTAGTTATGAGTCCATTTTGGATGTTCATGTTCTAAAACATATTTTCTATATATCATTGGTAAGTACCCAATAAACAAATGTAGGTAGCTGAGATATATGAATTGGATTTTGTAGAGTTTTTAAAAGTTTGTGTATCATTTGATTACAGCACACTAATTAATTAAAATTGTTGTGTGCCTTATGGTTTGAATACTGGTGAGGTTGTGTTGTGCAGTTTTCTTTGTTCATAGACTTGCTTGGATATCTTACTTTTCATATTCACATGAATGATAATGGTGGAAGCCAAATTTTATAACATGTTAAACTTGACTCCACCCTAAAAGTGTAAGCTATTAGGTGGAGGGCCCTACAAGTATATCAAATTATCAAATATTCTTTCAATGTGTGATACATTAAAACTTTTGAATTACCCAGCAAAAGTGGATTGCGAGCTTTGCTTATCATGAATAGGTTGTGACCAAACCAGTAGACAGTCCTTTAGTATGTTCTTTGCTAAATAGCTGATAAGGATATTAAAGCTCCAATTTATTTTTGCAGGAAATCGTAGTGACTTTGTTCTTGAAAAGGACAAATGGCTAGCCTAAGTGACATAGGAGTTGCAGCAGCTATCAATATCCTCACTGCACTTGCCTTCTTGCTGGCATTTGCTGTACTCCGAATCCAGCCTATCAATGATAGGGTCTACTTTCCAAAATGGTACCTAAAGAGATTGAGGACCAGTCCATTGCGCACAGGTTCATTTGGAAGCAAATTTGTCAATTTTGATTTCAGGTCATATTTGAGGTTTCTTAATTGGATGCCTGCGGCACTACAAATGCCAGAACCTGAGTTAATTGATCATGCGGGATTGGATTCTGCTGTTTACTTGAGGATTTACTTGATAGGGTATGCTCTGGTACATTAAATATATGTTATTTGTTTAATTGGTTATTTGACATGAATTATGTTTCTGGTTTGTCATGGAAAGTAATAATATATGACAAGTTGAACAGCACATGATCAAGCGCGCAAAATGAATTGGAGTCTTTCTTTCTCATCTTCACATTACTGAAAATGAATGACACGACCTCTTCATCTTTCATCTCCACTAATCCTGTATATTATTATTTATCCTACAATTCAGCCAGTTTCCTTTAGGCAGAGATGCTGAAAGCCACTGTTACCTGCTTAAGCTATTTAGTTATTCTGTGCTTCTAGGCTATTGTGCATACAGATTGAAGTAGGCTGATATCTTATATAGATACTGATAATCCATTGTAGTTGCTCTCAAGTTTATTTCCCATTGGGGTATTTTAATGTTAGCCGGGAGTGTGATAGTTTTGACTTTTAAGTAATTGATCCTAAGTTTGCTTGTGCATTTTCATTTATACTTACCCTGTCATAAAATACTATACTTCATTAACGCTTCTTTTTCATCTAACATTGTTTTACTCCTGATGTTGATTGTTTTTTACTTGTTCACTTTTCCATCTCAGGCTTAAAATTTTTGTTCCCATTGCAATACTTGCCTTTTCAGTCATGGTACCAGTAAATTGGACCAACAACACTTTAGAGCGCTCCAATATTACTTATAGTGATATAGATAAACTATCTATATCAAATATTCCAAATGGATCTGATAGGTAAGTGACTTCCTCATTACAAACTTACTCATGTGGTTTCCCATTCTCGTCCTGTTTGTTTGATTCATTATACTTTTGAGATTGTTTGACATTTTAGCAATAGCTTGAGCCATACCTGTTCGAAGCTAACTTCGAATCTAGTTTAGTATATCATCTTTTCCATTTTTATAGAAGAATTAAGTATTGCATGTCTCCATTCATGGGGACACCTCAGTGTTAGAACTTAAGATATGTATAATAAAGGTCTAGGGCTAATGCATATTAGTAGGAGGGTTATAGGAACGGGAGGACAAAGTGAGGACACCCTTTGCTCTGGAATCCGTGCTTCCCTTCCAATAAAAAAGGTTTAAGTATTGCCTAGAAAAGTGATATTGCTGTATTCACGGTAATCAGTCTTATAGATACTATAGTGTCTTGTATTCTCTTTGGTAATGGAATACGTACTCTTTGTTTCACTACTATTAATTTATGGTTGCAGGTTTTGGACTCATTTAGTGATGGCTTATGTCTTTACCTTCTGGACATGCTATGTATTGAAAAAGGAGTATGAGATGATTGCATCAAAGAGGTTGCATTTTCTCGCATCTGATAAAAGGCGCCCAGATCAGTTTACAGTAAGAAGAACTTTATGTACCATTTACTCTTTGTTTCATCACTAGCCTTTCCATTTGCCTCTGGCATCTTCATGAAGATACAAACCTTTTCCTTTCCGAGTCTTTTCTGGGTTCTTTTCCAAGAAGATGCAGTTGAGACTTGAGAGAGGCCATAGGAGAGCTCTACAAATATATATATATATATTGGGGGATGTCTTCATTTTTTTTAGTTAGGGTTTTAAGCTTGTTTCTGACCTTCCTCTCAAATTTGCTGTTAAGTTCTTTTGACAATGTAGTCTGAGAGGACTTGTGTGTGGTTTATAAATGCCTGAAGAAACCGGCTAAACCCTTTTGAGATAATTAAAATGGGCATCAGTTCTATTTTTTATTAGGTTGGGTTGTTGGCGGGTACGCTTCTTTACTGTCATTTTTCTCTCTCCCTTTTTTGGCTTTAATTTGATTCGCATCGTGCTTTGTTGCATCTGAAGAGGCTTTGCTAATGATTAAACATAATGAGGTATAACAGATGTGTAGTGCGTATTCATATTGTGAAATTGTGCTGAATTGTTGGAATTCTCCCAGCATCGGTATCCATTTGGAAATCAAACAAACACAATGCTTCCTTTTCCTAGTTCATGATACCTATTTATTTATTTTGCGTAGGTGCTTGTCAGAAATGTGCCACCAGATCCAGATGAATCCATTTGTGAACTAGTGGAACACTTCTTTATGGTCAACCATCCAGATCACTATCTTACTCATCAGGTTTGATCCTTTAAATTTTTTGTAGAAACACAAGAATGTGAATGCAAGCACACAAATCTGTTTATCATTATAAGCAGAAAATAAAACGGGACTTTAATGCAGCTAATGGAAGAAAAGATTGATAGTCACCAATATTGTCAAGAGACGATGCTTTGCATATTTCATGAATCATGCAACAATGTTGAACTTTAAGTGTCAAATATCCTTGCAGGTTGTTTACAATGCGAATAAACTTTCTGAATTAGTTGAAGAGAAGAAAAAAAAGCAGAACTGGCTGGACTTCTATGAACTTAAATATTCTAGAAATCCATCTAAAAAGCCTTTTGTTAAGGTATCATGTTGCTAATGATCTTGTGCTTATTGGATGTCTTTCATAATCATAATATCTTTTTATTTTCCTTTGTTGTGATTTACTTTTGCTAGATTCTGTCTTCAGAATGATACTTTTTTTGGGTGCTCAAACTTGAAAGAAAAAAATGACTTAATATCTGGAATTTCTTTATCATTAAACAGGCCGGTTTTCTAGGCCTTTGGGGAGAGAGAAGGGATGCAATTGAATTCTATACATCTGAGGTTGACAGACTATCTAAAGAAGTAAGTAGTGTACTTCTATCTCCATGAATCCCTAATTATTAATCCTATTCATAGGGCTCATAAACTTTATTTTCAGGAAGTTTGTCACTTCATAACCT
Organism: Pelargonium nanum; assembly: GCA_036897485.1. Lineage (NCBI taxonomy): Eukaryota > Viridiplantae > Streptophyta > Magnoliopsida > Geraniales > Geraniaceae > Pelargonium > Pelargonium nanum. The sequence goes on along the minus strand of JAYMTF010000880.1, from coordinate 20,071 downwards.
ATTGTACAACCATTGGCACGATTTAATTGGTTTATGCCTTTGCTTGATAGCATGTGACTAACATTATGTTCTTTTCATTGACAAACTATCAGATATCTTTGGAGAGAGATGAGATTACAAACAATCCCAAATCTATTATGCCGGCATCATTTGTCTCGTTCAAAACTCGATGGGCAGCTGCTGTTTGTGCACAAACTCAACAAACCAGAAACCCAACATTATGGTTGACTGAGTGGGCTCCAGAGCCCCGAGATGTGTATTGGGATAACTTGGCAATTCCTTATGTTTCACTCACAGTTCGAAGGCTCATAATAGCTGTGGCTTTCTTCTTCCTTACCTTTTTTTTCATGATTCCAATTTTGTTTGTACAGTCTCTTGCAAATATTGAGGGTATTGAAAAAGCAGTCCCTTTCCTGAAGCCCATAATTGAAGTGTAAGTTTGACATATAGCCTCTTCTTTGCACAATTATGCTGTTTCTATTTGTGAATGGCTACATGCCTTCACTGTCTTGGCAAATTTGCTTAACTGCGATAAATAGATGCTTACATTTAAATTTTGTTATTCTGGACTCTTTTCTTTCCTATAATGTAATCTACAATGCATCATCTTTTATTTCAAGAAGCAGTTTTGAATATTCTATTTCAACATTTTGTGCTTCTACCCTCGTATATTAACATCATCCTATGCTCTATCTTTTGTATTTGTGTTGAATCTTAAACAAGTCTCAAGTAAATGCAATTTCTTTTTAATTATTTTGTCCATGTCCTACATTTCTATACAACATTATGTGTTTCTACCCACTTATACTAAAATCGTCCTATGCTTTATGCAGGAAAGTCATAAAATCATTCATTCAGGGGTTCCTTCCGGGAATTGCTTTAAAGCTTTTTCTCCTTTTTCTACCTTCAATATTGATGATGATGTCTAAGTTCGAAGGATTTATATGCCTATCAGCTCTAGAGAGGAGATCTGCAACTAGATACTACATTTTCCAATTTATAAACGTATTTCTTGGGAGCATAATCACTGGAACTGCTTTTCAACAGCTAAATAGTTTTATGAACCAGTCTGCAAATGAGTATGTTCCTCTAAATCCATAATTATGCGATGCATTCTGACTGTTTTGCAAGCTCTAACATTAAGTGGCTACTCATGCAGAATCCCAAAGACAATTGGTGCATCCATTCCAATGAAGGCAACTTTCTTTATCACTTATATAATGGTCGATGGGTGGGCTGGAGTTGCTGGAGAAATTCTAAGGTTGAAACCGTTGATCATGTATCACTTGAAAAATTTCTTACTCGTGAAGACCGAAAAGGATAGAGAAGAAGCAATGGATCCTGGAACCCTTGGTTTCAACACAGGGGAACCTCAAATTCAACTTTATTTCTTACTTGGCCTTGTCTATGCTGTGGTGACTCCCATCCTACTTCCTTTCATAATAGTATTCTTCGGCTTGGCATATGTTGTATATCGTCATCAGGTAAACATCACTATTCGCCATTTTTAAGGTTCCTTTCCAATTCTTTATTTTTCCATTTGATGAGTTAGAAAAGGTTCTGCTTATTGGTTTCCTTTGCACAACATATACCTGATCACAGTTGTGCTGGCGATACTAACTGTGAAGATAAAGCTCAAGATGTGTTGAATTTAATTAAAAGCAGAACAGATTCTCTGTTTGCCAAACGTGATCCTCCGCTGTTTGGGGTGAAGCATTAATACATCCTAGATTCATATAGGTTTGTTTTAATAGATAAAAGTGGTAAGGCTTAAAATGCCTGCAAAAATTAGTATCCTTTAGCACAAGTGTAAGCAAATTCTTCAACTGTATCGACTTTCTGTTGATGCTGATGAAGAATTTATGCCCTCGTGGTATTTACTGTATATCATTCAATCTTGATAGGGAAATGCTTTTAGCGAAAATTCTTTTCAATATGCAGATAATCAATGTCTACAATCAGGAGTATGAAAGTGCTGCAGCATTCTGGCCATCAGTCCACGGGCGCATCATAACTGCCTTAATTGTCTCGCAGCTGCTACTGATGGGGTTACTAAGCACAAAAGAAGCCGCCCAGTCAACTCCGTTTCTGATCACACTCCCAATATTGACTATATGGTTCCATGTGTTCTGCAAAGGCCGATATGAACCTGCTTTTGTTAGATATCCTTTACAGGTTTGTGCTGCAAATTGCTACATTGGAGTTGCACTTCAGAGTGGTTTTTCTCATATGTTTAAATAACTAATCATTCTTTGCTGGATTTTGCAGGAAGCAATGATGAAAGATACACTGGAACGTACAAGGGAACCAAACCTGAACTTGAAAGGCTTTCTTCAGAATGCTTACAAGCACCCAGTTTTCAAGGCAGAGGAAGAACGCGAGTTTGACGTGGCCACGGAAGAGATGGAGCAGGAACCTATGCTTGTCCCAACAAAACGCCAATCTCGAAACAACACACCAGCGCCCAGCAAATATAGTGGTTCCCTTTGATCATCCCGACCCGAAGCTACTACATCCCATTCACTGTACATTTGTTTTCTCAGCATCAAGGAGTTGAAATATGCAGTTGAATGTATTGAGACACAGATTAAGCTAGCAGTGGTAGTTTTTTTAGTTGTACAGGAAATTGAAGGAAGAAAACCTTTTTCTGTTTGAATGGAAACCCAAGAACAGGAGGTTTAATAGATTATTAGTGAATTTTCATACGCATTTTACAACAAAATATAATTGCTAATCATGTTTTTCCTGGGATGAAATAATGTATTCTTCCGGAATAAATTCGTCAGTTTTAACATGCATCGATAATTGGTGTGAAATGATGGAACCAACAAGTGTTACAAAATACAAATGCACGAGTTTTTTTTACGGCCCGCATTGGGCCTGTGGCCCGAATTGAAAGGTTACAGACCCATCATTATTGTGGGCTGTGTTTGGCCCATACCCTCGTTGACCGTCCGGACACGCCTTCCTCCTTGGCTCCTTTCTTGTTCTCACTTCTCATCCAACCAGTTTTGAAGAGAGAGAAACAATAACAGCACGCACGCACTGCAGAGACTAGAGAGAGAGATTCGAATCGAGTGGGACCGCGCGCGATCGACTTGGACTGCAACTTGGAGAAAGAGATCAATGGATGAGGGTCTTACCGTGGCAGATGCGGCTGCGAACCGGACGCCGGAGATGCGGCTCGCCTCCACCCCCTCGGTGCTGCCATACAACCTTCCTCTGCTCACTGCCTTCCTCGCCTTCACCATCGCCCAGTTTCTTAAGCTCTTCACCACCTGGTTCGTCCCTTCTTGGATTGGACCTTCCATTCCTATTTTATTTATTGCTATTAACATTTTTCCTTAATTTTTGACGGTATGGGGTTTAATTGAAGCTTGCATATCTGATACATTTGTTTGTGTCTTGTTGCATTTCGTGTAGTTCATCAAAACAATTGTATCTTTCCCCAATTGCCATCATTTCAGGGTTTTGTATTTTTAGGCGTGCACATAGAGTTTAGCTTTTTGTGACTGTAGGTGATGAGGAAAGGAAAATGTTTTAGGAAAGCCTTTTTGCATTACCTCTCTTTCTTTGGGGGAATTAGATTGAATCTTTTGATTTGGAGAGGTATAGGGCCAAATGTAGTTCATGGGGCATATATACACATGTGATTGTATTCAGGCTTATTAGTACTATTTATAAATTTATAGTATTCGATTCGTTAGTTAAATGAGAATAGGTGTACAAATGGTAGTGAAATCAACTTGACAGAGAGCTGTTTGCTAGATGTTATATTACTGTTATAGATGGATTGTTCCTGAATAATGACACTCTGGGGAGGGGTTATAAGAAGAATGCAGAGCATTATCTCTTCCCCACCTCCCACCAATGCGAGCATTGGGTTCTTACCTCCCCACAGCTCGATGATGTAGCTTGATTTCCCATCTTTGGTCAATATAAATATTTGCCTTTATAGATTTTCTTCAGTAGCATAAGTTATCATGCTTATATGCAGTGCATAAGGAATTCGTTCTTTTTTTATTTTTTGTAATACTAGCTCAATATTTAAATATGTTTCTCCTAGGGGCTCAGGTATAAGGAGAAGAGATGGGATTCTAGAAGGCTTCTTGGTTCTGGTGGAATGCCGTCCTCACATTCTGCTACTGTGACAGCCCTAGCAGTGGCTGTAGGTCTGAAAGATGGGATAGCATCACCAGCTTTTGCCATCGCAGTGGTCTTGGCATGTGTTGTATGTGCTTTCTAGCCTCTACGTCATCCTCCTATTGTTTTGGCATGCTTGGATCCATTAATTTTGTTACTTTCCATTATAGTATGATTATCTGCACTTTGTGTATATTGTTTAGATTAGGCTATATTTAGCAATTTTACTCTTCCAAAAGTGATAGTGCTCTATGCTGTATTTATATTTTCTTAATACGCTTTTTCGTATAAGTTGTGATTATGAGTTGAAAATATCTCTACCTCTATTGCGATGGAGTTTTAGGAAATGGAATGAAGTGTTTCTCTTTTTGGTATACTGATGTTCTGTAATATAGTATATGCTGGTCTCTAGAATGTAGTTTGGCGATGCAAAACCTATGGTTTATTGCTTTGAGACACATAAGTCACTTTTCTAGTTATCTTATTATGTTTCAATGTAGTTGTATGTAGAATTGTTCAGTTCCCATTTTATTTGGGACAGTGTTTTAGACATTATTGCTATTGTTTAATCCATTGGTATGATTTTGTTTGTCGACACATGTGGTTTCTGCATATAGGTTACCAATTCAAAGCTTACTCAATTTCATCCAATTGCACCATGTTTGTAGACTACTCTTCAAAACAGTTTGTATTGATATTTGATGAACTAGCATTTCCTTGTGCACTGGGCAGCTATTTTATTTGATAACCTAGCCTTAAAAAGTTGCGCATGTGGTCCAATTTTGGGTCAAGCCATTTAGATTATTACAGATGACAAATTTTTAGCTATATCTTCATACTGTCACTAATCTTTTATAATTTATATTTTGAATTTAATCAACTTTGGACTTGTTACCATTAGCTTATTCATGTAATGTGGGCTTTAGGATATTTGAAAAGGTACTTTTTTTTTCAGGTGATGTATGATGCCTCAGGTGTCAGACTTCATGCTGGTCGGCAGGCTGAAGTAAGTTATTCTGATCAACTGCAAAAAATATTGTCTCTATATATATAGCTATGCTCTATGGATTTTTCAATAGTTATCTTCTAATTTCCCGTATTAAAGATTCTTTCATTCGATGTCTTGTTGTAGTTGTTGAATCAAATTGTGTGTGAGTTTCCACCGGAACATCCTTTATCCAGTGTTAGACCTCTGCGTGAACTACTTGGGCATACTCCATTTCAGGTGCATTCCTAACTGAGGTGTATTATAGTTAAGATAATTATTGCTTCTACTTCTAGATTTTCTTATTTTTAAGGAAGTCCGCTGGTTCAATGAACCAACAAAACTCACTGAACAATGCATTCAGTGATATGCATAAAATATCAGAATGAAATAAATTGTGTACTAGCTTGTTTGATGTTATAGAATAAAGAGAAACTATTTTAAATAGTGAAATAGGAAATGAGACCTTCCAGACGGCAATGATGAGTAATCAATTAATCATTCTTTGCAGTAATTATTTGGTCCACCAAATATATGATTACTGCTTTGCCTAATCTTGGTCAATTTTCTAGCATGCATTGAATCTGCTTTTGCATTTTGCAATAATAAAAGTGTATAGATGTGGCCCATAAAAGTGGAAGTCTCATTCATGAGACTATGGTTGCACGAGTCACATCCCTAGCCTCACTGCCTTAAAGGGAATATAAATATTTACGACTATTAATGGAAGATGACATGTTTTTCTATCAGCAGAAGATAATATGTTAGCGATGGGTAGTTTTTCAAGTAATATTTTCTATTCGTTACTATATAATTAAGCACCATTGTTTTTTACATTCTTGTCAAATAGAGAGGTTAATGCCTTTGTTGCTGGGCAATAATTTCATGTGTGTGTGTGTCTGAGGTTGGATTTGCTGTATACTAATCATAAATATTTATTGGCATAGCTTGTGGCCATCTTGTATGGAAACCCACATATGTTAAACGGAGATAATTGCATACCTTGAACTATGCTCATTTTTAAGTGACTACCATGAGCATGTTTTCAGGAAAGCTAACTAGCCTGATCTTTTCACCAGTGACTGCATTACTAGTGTCGCTAACGGCTAACCTATATAATTATGGAATGATCAAAATACTCTCTTATGTATAAAATTTATCCTATTTATCAAACCATCTCTTTCTAAAACGCTATATTCTCAACTCTCTCTCTAAACACTTTATTCTCCTCTCTCCAAGAAATCCCTCCTAGTCTCTTCACACTTTAATCAGTGGAGTAATGATGCCGGGAGTTATGGTCATGGCCGAAGGCCTGAAGAATCAGTGCACTGAACCCAGTGTCCAAAGATTCAATTCACAAACTTAATGTCCTTGGCATTTAAGTTATTATGTTAGCCATCTTTGTAATCTTGTTGATTGTGTTAAGCCAAGCCAAAACTTTCACACACACACACACACACACTAAAATGACTATGTATCCTGTTTGTTTTTCTTACAGGTAGTAGCTGGTGCTGTATTGGGGTGCATTGTGGCATTTGTGATGAGAGACTGACTCCAGTTAGGGACATGTTATCACAAGCACAAATTCATTTGACCTTCTCAGTAGTGACCATTTGAAATGTGTAGCAGCAGTTTTTAGCAAGGAATGTGCTTTTGTTTGGTACAATTGCTGATGTAAAGTGGTTAGGGAGGAGCTTCAGCTCGGCTTTGGGAGATCAATTTCCTTTCTGTTACCTTTGTTGTGTATACATAGAATTAAATGAAACTTGCCTCGTGAATTCTTGAAACATCTTATATAAAGTGAATTTTACAACCTTAAAATTGTGCAACAAATCCTCGTAGTTCTTGAGATTATACACTGCAATCTGTGTCTGCATATTTTATATTGGTTTCGGTTCTAAGTTTGCAAAACTCAATTAAAAGAAAAAGAACTTTTGTTTGGATGGAAGGAAAGTTTTTGCGAACATGGTTAAGATGGCATGAAACTTTCTTCCATTGTCCACAAGCTTCCCTTGCAGAAATCAACATTTCAGATTATTAATTACAGAGAAGATTTACCAAGACAAGATGGGTCAAGTGGTTAATACAATTTGGATTCCCTTTGAGGTCTCAAGTTTGAGCCTTCTTGTCCGACGGTATGGGATGGGATTTAGGGTCACGCTCCCTTTGGAGAGTGAGAAACACTGTTACTTCGTGTTACTTCGAGTATGATGTCCCGTCCCGTTGTTGATAAAAGAAAATTACAAAGAAGATTTCATCAACAGAGAGAGCGTGAGAAACATTGTTATTTTGAGTATGATGTCTCGTTGCTGATAAAAAAAAATTACAGAGATGATTTCATCAAGTAGACCAACGTTACCCCTTAGTTAGGGGCCTCAGGGCGTTAAATCTCCATAGAGAAATATATCAAATCATTTTCCTTCTATTTTTTTTAAAAAATCTACTTTAAAAAAAAAGAATCTGAAAATCATACAAATGAGCAAGTGTTCTCAGTTCTCTGTTTTGTCCCACATCGGAAACACAGTGGTAAATAAGAGGTATAGTGGTTTATAAAAAGAAAAAGAAGTAAAGGTAAAACATACTTACCTGGACGGGGTCTTTGGGTGATCAAGAAGGCCCATGGCCTAGGCCCACAATCTCCATTGCACTGAGGAGAGGTGTAGGCTTAAGATCTGCCCACGTGGCAGAGTCTACGTCATAATTTGTGCTAGTGGGGGCCTGCGTTCGCGCGGCCCCTTCCAACTCTTAAGTCCAACATTTCGCGCGACCCATTGCTGACGCCACAGCAACAGAGACAAAGGTAAATTGAGCCCCACGTTGCTCGTATATATATATAACATTTCTTGCAAGCCCCAAAATTTAAACTATAAAATGGAGGGAAAATAGGATCTTCTACATTTCCATTCAAAGCTCTGGTTCCGTTCAGATCACTCGGAGACAACTATGGCAGAAGCCCTAACCCCTAACCCTAGGCCGAGATTCGCCATCGCTTCTCGCATCCAGTCCCCCAGAGGCCCTCTCTTCATCGGCTCCAACAACGACGCGCTCGAGCGCGCTCAGGCACGCGCTGCTCGTGCTTCCGCTATCCGCCGCAATCCCATCCTCTCTCCGGTACCTCCTCCGCCTAGCGATCCCAAACCTTGCCTCGACAAGGACCAAATTCTCGAGTTGTTACGCAATTGCATCAAGCTTGTTAGTGAAAACGTATGTAATTTCCTTTTTGTGATCTTGCCTACGCAGTTCAATTCGGACAAGAGAAGAGCACTTTTCTATTTTCATCGTGATAATTTCTTATAAGTAGGAATTAAAAATTGTATGGAGCTTTGAGGAGTGTTACCGAAACTGGTGTTTAATTTTGTTCTTCTCAATAGAAAATTAATCAAAAGAATACGTGGGAGCTTGGTTTGATAGACCACCTCTATCAGATTGTGAAGGCTGAAGCAGAAACTGACGCGGAGACGAATTTTCAGAAGGTATGCTTTAGCCCCTTGAGAATTTGTTTGTAACTTGATTTTTGCAGAAGCTGTTTTCCAGAGTTTGCTTAATTTAAACTGCTAATTTCGATGGAATCTAGTAGGGTTTAGAATAAAAATGGCCTGAGGAATGTGTTTTTTTTCGAGTGTTTTAAAATAACTGCTATTTGAACGAATAATTATGTTCTAGCTATTGCTTTTGATTTACTTGCATACATTTGCTTGCAAACTGGTATAGTTTTGCATGCTACATCTAATGTACATTACTACGTAATTGTGTGTAGTTCCTGTATTGCGCAAACTTGATCCATGGTCAGTGATTCTAAGACTTCTATGGTTGATGCCAAAGTTATTACTTTAAAAACTGTCAAACTTTTCCACGTGATAATTGCATGTTCATTCTGAAAATATGACTTGCTATACAGGCCAGTTGCACTTTGGAAGCTGGAGTTAAGATATACTCATTAAGGGTGGACTCTGTGCATTCGGAAGCGTATAAAGTCCTCGGTGGCATTAACAGAGCTGGGCAAGAAAACGAAGAAGGTTTTCCTTGAATTCTTCTTTGGAATTATACTTCACATTATTAATTAACAAACTCTATATGAGATTGCATTTCTGTCGCTAATAAATTCAGCTATGGATTTATTTTCTTTGTAAGTTCAAAGTCTATGACTATCCTCTTTAACCTTTTCTTCATGTTATATAATGTCTCACATAGTTGCGTGCAGAACTACTTATATGTTTCATTTTTTATTTTGTTGATATTAACATTACTCTGCAAGTTGGTATTTCTCACCATTAGTGGTTGCCAATCAACTGACCAAGTGTCATAATGTTAGATACAGTGGAAGATCCCAACATTGGCAGCAGACAAGGGAAAGATTGTTCGAAGAGAAGAGACAGAAATGTAAATACTTCTCTAATTATTGAGTATGTTGTTTTTATTACTTATCAAATTAAAAACTGATACAAGTCTGTACATACAGATCTCGCCTTTATCGACACTGGAATCATCTTTCGAGGCTCTTAATGCAAAGAAGCTTGATGGTGATCATACTAAATGCTGTCTCCATCAATAATACAAGAGTTACTAGTTTGAGGGTATATAACTTCTGTTCCGTTTTCAGTTGCATTTGCAGTGGACCCTCTCTATCATCAAACATCTGCACAGTTTGATGAAGGCGGAGCTAAAGGTCTTTTATTGAATAATCTTGGAGTTTATGATGGATGTCGGGTGCTCTTTGATTCAATGGAAGTACCTGGGAAGTGTAGATCATATGCAACTCAATATGATAAACCCGATACAATTGATCTTTCCTTTGCCAGAGGTGTGTAAGTGTGTTGCTTATCTAATGCACGTCAATTGATCTTTTCATTTTTCTTCTCTGTTTAAAGAGGAATTGCAGTTTTAAATGCAGTTGTTTGTCTTACTTATAGAACATGCTGAACAAATGGCACGCAACATGCAATTGAAGAATGAAATATCCCCAACTCTCAGCTATATAGTCAGTCATTTTGATGAAGATAACAGCAGGCCCCTAGATATTTTCTCTTCTCGCCAGAAGTCAGAAGACCAAGTTGATGCCTCTCATAGTAATGATGTTGAGTTTGATGGTGAAGCATTTGATAACTCGGAAACATGGGCCAACAATAACGATGACAAAAGAAGCGTGACTGACGAGGACTTCAATGGTGCAGTTCCAGTTTTTCCTAGCTATGAAGAGGTGTTTGTTCACTGTCACATGATTATAATTTATATCTTTGGATCTTATCTTAATAATTTGAAGAGAAGGCTTTGGTCTTCTACTAACTAGTGTGATTTGTTTAGGAAAATAAACTATTTTCTCTCCAAGACAGTGATTTGGATGATGGATTTAAGAAAGTTGATGAGTATTTTATTTCAAGTTTGGGATTTGCTTCCAAACGAAATGCTTGGGCAGGCCCTGATCATTGGAAGTTTCAGAAAGTCAAAGGTGGAGTCTAACTTGCCGGTCTTGAGTGATATCTTCATTTAGTGTTCTCAATTTGGTCATTCATAATTCTGCTAATGTTATGTGGTGTATGCTTTCAGGACCAGAACAAATAACAACTACAAAACCAAGGAATAGGAAAAAACCAGATATTGATATTGATTTCATAGAAGCTTTGGACAAAGAAATGTCAGACATCTTTGCACCCCCAAAAAATCCCAAATCATTACTGTTGCCACCAAATAGAGCACATTGTGATTCAACATTACCAGAAGATTGCCATTACCAACCAGAGAATCTTGTCAAGTTGTTCCTTCTACCAAACATAATGGTAATGCTTGCCATGTATATGGGTTTTTTTTTTTCGTATTGGCAATTTATTTGCATAACTACGTTTTATATAATTTATAATGATTTTTTCTCCTGTTGTAGTGCCTTGTGAGGAGAGGAAGAAAGTCCACTGGTAAAATTCTTTCTTGGTAATTTCTTAGTAATATTATTACTTTATCCAGCTCTGCAGTAATATAACCTTATCATAGTTTCAGTTCTTATGATCACTTTCCTCTTATATTATGGTTAATGGCTCATACATACAAAGAAAGGTTAAATTTATTGTCGTGATGCTTCCAATTTTACAGTCTGGAATATACACATCAGGCTTGGTTTGCAATTAATTTGTATTGTTGTGGTGACTTTTGGTCACACTTCAAAATCGTTTCGAGTGGAGATCTAGAATGAGAAAAATTGTATTAAATTGCGGCAAATGATAAGAGGACAACTGGAAAAAATGTTAAATGGCTAACATAGTAAGAAATGATGGTACAAGTGACTTAAAATTGCTCAATTTGCTAGGTTGTTTCCCTTTCTTTTAATTTGTTGATGCTTTATAGTAAAAAATTCATTGCATGTGCTGGTTGCAATTTAACAAAATAGTATTTCTAAACTAATCGAGTTTAGTATATGAGTTCTTCTCTGTTCTGCTCGTTATGCACCAGAGTTTTTGAATCACCCGTAGCAATGATATCCTTATTCACAACTTCTGGGCAATTCTAGGCCTACTTTTTACTGATTGCCTAGTGTATGGGAAGCTTTCTTCATCAAAATTTTAAGTGTGATGCATAGAATAACTAGTTTTCACAAACTCTCCTCCCCATTAATTGCTAGCATGCTTTCTGTACTAACTGTTTTATTTTCTTCTCTTGTATAGCAAAATAAGGTTGTCAGCTTCTGATTGTACCTCTGCCAGTTTTTGAAACTGATATGATTTTAGTCAGGAGTTTTTGAGTCACTCATCATTTTTTGTAGGTTGAGTTATAATTGTTTGAATGTGATGCTTCATCCTCCCTCCCTCCCTCTTTTTTTTTAACCTACCATACTCATATGTCATGCATGATTGTACTTTAGATTACAGTATTTCCATGTTCACCGTACTCAGGTGAATTTAGGCAACAATCCGATGATTATGGACCAGTGCCTTCCTGGGATGATGGTGTCTTTGAAGGTCGGTCTGATGATGGAGATGCTCATAGTGTTGTGGATGACTCTACCACACTTGTTTCTCAACCTCGCCAGGTTGGTTTTGTTATTTTATATAATTCCTGTTTATATTTTTGTTTTTTTTTTTAAACTTCATAGCCACTGCTTGTGGATATAGGATTTAAGATGTCTAAAACTCCAATGATAGCATGATACTGATTCAAGCCCAGATACTTTGTCAGGTGTTTAGTTACTCCCTCAAAACAAGTGTATCATTTTTCTAAAATATGTCCCAAGATGATGTTCTATTTCCTTTTTAGTAAGCTAGTTATATACACGAGTTACAAGTAATATTCATGAGATAACTCAGCTAGAATCACTTGAGTTTGTTACACACAGCCATATGAGGGCACACGAGGAAACTAAAAACTAACTTAAGTATCCTTAAATTTCCCCCCAAAAGGAAACGTGTCTCTCATTTTGAGATGGATGGAGTATATCAAAAGATTATGATGACATATACAGTATTAGCTAGATGGGAGGAAAACCAACTTTCAACTCTTTAATATTTATGTATATGATCTTCCTAGGTATAGGCCAGACATTCAGATTCAGAGAATACTAGAATGTATTTCAGAAGATACTTGGTTCTGTCCTTATGTTTCTTTTTTCATATCAACAATTCAGGTAAATAAAATAGAAGTCCAGTATGACAAAACTTCTAAACGAGTTGACGTCCAGGCTCTGAAAGAAACTCTATGGGACCATTTACAAGAATCCCTTCAAAAAGGCCATCAGGTATGCCAAGTCTGCTGTATCATACTGGATTTTCCTTGTATTATATAATCTTTTTCTCATGGGTGGTACTCACTGTATGCAAAAGAATTGCAAAAATTAGTGATCACTGATAAAAAATCTGAATACATTATACTATCTTTGTGATTCTATAAAGAACTGAAACTGAAGGGTGGAGGATACAAGCTACTTTAAATGTCCAATAAACATGTTTAATACTTGAGCCAATGATTCTTAGTCCATGAGCTAACCATCAACTGTATTAAGCATAATGTGAAAGATACAATTTGAAGTAATATGCAGTAATGGATTTTTCTGATAATTTTGTGAAGGAACAAGAAGAAACACTATCATTCAGAGACATGTTGGCCAACATTCCAAGTGAGTGCAGAGCTGCTCCGATAGAAGATATATCCCCGCATTTGTGTTTCATTTGCTTACTGCATTTAGCAAATGAGCATGGGCTGAGCATCAGTGGTTGCGAAAGCTTGGATGATCTCAGTATACGTCTTCCTGAAAAACAAGACATGTAGCACAAGTAAGTACCAATCCTTTTGTTGAACCTTGAATCTCACTCTTAACTTGTTTCCTCGAATACTAAAGATTTAGGAAAGTACTGCTCTGTTTGATCCCTTAGATAACTGTATACTGCTACTACCATTACCATATATGATTTTCTATATTTCTATCCTATGAGCTTTGTGCAGCAGCTTTACGTTTTCTTGTTATTTCCCATTTATCTTAATGTCCTTGAAAAACAGTTATTTGATTGATTTAATTAACCGTATACATGAATATAATTTGTTGTGAAAATGTTCTTAATACATGTTATAGTGTCATGCCATCTAAATTTTAGTTCACTGAATCGATTTAATCTAATTTGAAATTGAATACTGTCTCAAATTTAGAGTAAGTAATCAAATTTAATATCAAAACTAAATATTATTAACGATGGGAAATTAAATCTAAAAATACTCTATCCATCTTTCATAAAAAAAAATCAATCAATCAAAATTACGTCTTTTTATATTTTTTTCAACCATGGAGTATGACTGACGTTCATTTTCCCTTTGATTATAATAACTTAAAGTTTACATAATTATTAAAACTGGTACTCGTTTCAAAATAGAAGTGTGTTACTTAGTACGAAACAATGGTTCGAGTTTACTAGTAGTGGCAAGCGAGAGAAACTTCAAACTAAAAATAAATCTCTAGTTTATAACTAAGACTATGAGATGAAATGTTTATATTTAATTAGATAAATAAGCTAGTTAATTAAATTTTTATTTTTGATGATATTATAGGAAGTTCATGGTTAGATATATCTTTGATCTTATTAATGATTATTTATATTTTATTAGGAAATAATATGTTATTTTATAGGAGACCTGATAATTATGTCATTTTGCTAATTAAGATACGAACTAAACCATCATGTTCGGATTATTATAATGAGTTAGTAAAGAAGTTGACCATTATTTTTATCAGAAAGGAGTTGACCATTTGATTAGATGCTCTAACCAATACAGAATATTTAAAGTAGTTCAGCACCCTATTCGTACAACTAACTACTATTAGATAAAGATTAATACTACACGTAAAGCATGTGCGAAACCATGTTACATGACTATATAACAATAATAAAAAACAATTGTCGTGACTTTCTCTTACAACCTAAAATCTCACTACACTTCACGATATTGGCAAAAAATTTTGAACTTAAGATCTCAAAAGGAATCAAAGCCATTGACACTGATTGTCTCAACAAAACTTGATGAGAGAGTGGTTATATTATTAGTTTATCTTTTATGTCATATAAATGCACCGTTGATATACTTGTGGTAATGCTTACAACATGTGTTAGGTACTTAGGCTTGAGCTACCATCTAGTGAGTCTGACGAAAATGCCTAAACAGTACGATCAATTGATTCTTTAACACAAGTTAGGCATAGGCTCTGCTCTATCTACTATCTTTTTTTTTTTTATAAATACTCTATCTACTATCTTGTATCTAGTATGATGGAAAGAAAAATTTAAAAAAAAAACGTGATCAAATATTGCTTCTTTGACATAAATTTGATGTACAAAATATTAGTGCGCTCATAAAATTACCAGTTTTTTTTGTTTTGTTTAAGGACATGAATCTTGAACAAACAAATTATGTAATATATTAACAAATAAAACAATGATCCCCATAACTATTGGCATCTAGTTCATAATTTCACTACTTTCACCCCCAAAAAATGCAATTAATAAAAAGTGAGCTTCTAATTATTTAATTTGACTCCATCTATGTTGATAAACAAAAAAATTAATCAAAATTTGTAACAAATATTTATTTTTTCTAGTATCCAAATCCGAAAAAAAATACAGATGATTGTATAATAATGTTCATCACTTTGGTACCTTAAACAACCCAAGCCTTAAATCTATCTAACAGTCAAGTAACGCCATGCATATGTGGTGTTATGTTATTGTCTGTGCCCACTTTTTGGCTTTGTTTACTTGTCTACCCATATCTTCAACACATGCATTGCCTTATCGCCATTCATATATATTTTCTGAACACAGAGGTTTGGTTTTTCCTCATATAAAAAATATTTTTCATGTGCTTCGCAGCTAGCTGGTCCTCATCTTACTTGTCTCCTTCTCGCATCAATAATTACATGAATTTCACAAAAATCAAATGTGTATATAATAGTAGTATATACCAATAACCCTCTCATTGCCTCCCAAGCAAAAAAGCTATTTCATCATGTTTGCTAAAATGAGCATCTCACCGGGCATGCCGTCGCCGGTGTCAATTCCGACGCCGGCGCCGACCAACCTGCCGGTTCGGAGCATCCCCGGAAGCTACGGGCTGCCGGTGGTGGGACCGATAAAGGACCGGCTGGACTATTTCTGGTTCCAGGGGCCGGAGACATTTTTCAGGAAGAGAATAGAGCAGAACAAGAGCACGGTGTTCCGTACGAACATCCCTCCGACGTTCCCGCTGTACACCGGCGTGAACCCGAACGTGGTGGCGGTGCTGGACTGTAAGTCGTTTGCTCACATGTTCGATATGGAGCTGGTGGAGAAGAAGAATGTGCTGGTTGGTGATTTCATGCCCAGCGTCAACTTCACTGGGGATATTAGGGTTTGTGCTTATCTTGATACCACTGAGCCACAACACACCAAGGTAATTTCTTCTCTACCTTTCATTTATTTATTATTATTTTAAAGAAACGATTATATTTTATTAAATAAATATCATTTGGTTACAATTCGTGGAACAAAACTGCGTGCCAGACATAGAAACGACGGATCCAACAAAAGAATTGGCCACCCAGTGTGCAGATCGCTTCACATGCACAAATTTTATTCTATTAAAAAATTGTGTTAAATCGAAACTACTCAAATTGAAAATCTTGGTTTTGTCTTCTCTACCTTCTATTAATTTCACTATAATCTAAATTTATTTAAAAATTATTAGCTTCACTTTCTTCATTTTCCATTCAAAATCTTACTGGTTAATTTTACATAAATTTTTACAATTAGATCAAATACTTAATTATGTTCTCAATTAGATCTTGATAATAGCCTGTTTAGTATATTTCACCATAAACTTATTTTTTCTGAAAATATTGAGTTTGTGAGGGGGAGGAATTAGTTTATAAAGGGGTTGATTTGTTATAATATAATATTAAAATATAAATAGGTAGTTCAACAATAAGTTTGATTTTTTAGTTAAGTTGATCACTAACGTGTTATTAGAGTTTGTGTCACAAGTTCAGATCTTGATACTAAAAAATGTATAAATTCTCAAATATATCTATTATCTTCTTTGGGCGGTTTTTTTTAATATAATTCTTCTTATATCTTCCTATCTAAATCGGGATTTCTATTATCTCTACTCGCTCTACCCGCAAATTTAAAACGGGAATAGACTATTATCTTCCTCTATCAATTCACCCGCAAATTAAGTTGTGACGAGAATGGGTTAAACTTTTTATCTATCTCTCATCGACTGTCCTCTAACACGTTCTTGGTTTAGTGTGGTGTCCTCTAATATGAGTGAAATATAAAATTGTGTCATCATCTCATTTTTTTGATTTTGTCTCAATCAAAAATAATTTTGCTAATATTATTTTTTCTCTTGTAATTATATAGTAGTTTTTTCCTATAAAATTTAGTTAAATAAAATCTTCTTGTATACATAATATCACAACCACTTAATTTATTAAATAAAATTGAAGTTCATAATTTTAGAGAGAGAAATATAATACTCCAATAATTGAATTCTCATTGGAAATTTCTTTTTTTTTTTTTTTCTGTTCACATTAGAGTGAAACAAATATATTCTTGTCTTTTTTAAATTGTGTACGACTAAACTAATAATTCAGAAGTTACCAATTTGAAAAGGACAAAAGGAATCTTAAATAATAATACCACTCACATGTTCGTGAATTGTGGTACATCATAATTCTATAATTGAGTGAAACGCAATTATCGATTTAACATAAGAGTAGAAAGTTACAACTCAATTTGTACAACATGGAAGAGAAAAAAAAATTTATTACCGCCCATGAAAAGTTTGGATTGGATCAAATAAATTCAAACTAAATGTAAAATGAACAGATTTATCCGACCCAATGAAGTCGAAAAAGAATTTGAATTTTTTTATCTGATCAAATTAATTTTTATATTTAATTGAATTTTGACAAATTTACACACAAATTACCAGCTGTACACCAATAGTTCTGTCCAATTGGATGCCTCAATTCTATAGCCTTCATGCATGAGATTAGGAGTTAAGACCTCTTCCTCAGACTACATCAACATCTACAGCAACATCATAGAAACTTAAAAAGGTAATCATAAAACCAAGAAATATGACAACTCAATTTGATTGGATGCACTGTTACATCCTTATCATGCTTTAGATTAGGACCCACTCATCAGTTCTCACCTACAACATCAACATCATAGTACCTTATGAGTGATGATAAGTCTTTCATATCCACATAAATTCCCCATTTTATTAGAAAATATATATATTATCCCTTCTAAATTGAATATCTTATTTTTGTATTGCTCTTTTCAAATGAGTGTCATTTTTTGCTATAAAAATTTAGTTGCACTTGAAATATCAATAATACATTTACAATAATTTTAGTTAATCTTCTTCAACCATTAAAATAAAAAGGGAAAAGGTTTAAAATGGTACTTGAACTATCCAGTTCATGCCATTTTAGTTTCTGAACTGTCAAACGTACCATTTTAGTCTAAAAAATAAGCGAAAAAGCCGTTATAGTCCAAACATTTCCAAAAACCGAGCCCCCTCAGGACATTCCGTCAAAATAATGATGGAATCCGTTAAGTCTTGATGATGTGATTTTTTTTTAAAAAAAATACATTTTTAATGAAAATTTAGCGGTTCCGTCAATGATTTTGACGAAATGTCCTGACGGGGCTCGGTTTGGACTATAACGGCTCTTTCGCCTATCTTTTGAACTGAAATGACACGTTTGATAGTTAAGGGACCAAAATGGCACGAACTGGATAGTTCAGACCATTTTGAAACTTTTTCCAAATAGAAATCATCTATTACAAAACAACTTTGGAGACTAGAATATATATTAGTTTTGACACGATATATTTTCATGAAATATAATTGGTTATCTAGTAAAAGTCAACCAAATCTAGCTAGTTGATGGTCACTACAATTATGTATTTGATGATCGGCCACATTTATATGTTTGTTGGTCGACCACATAGTTAATAATTATAGTTCGATGTTCGACCACTGTATTATATGATGAATTTTGTCCTCTTATTTTCATGATTGATCTCATTATTTTTAGCTCAAATTACACCATGTGTGTCTAATTCTCTTAAATATATCATATTTTCATATACCATGATAGAGTTTTTTTTGCAATTACTTCCCAAAAGAAGCATTGATAATCAAGTAAACGGACGGTTATTATACCCGCCAAAATCAGTAACTGACATTAACTCATGTCCGCAGATCAAAGACTTTGCCATGGACATCCTGAAACGGAGCTCCAAATCATGGGTCTCCGAGCTCACGGCCGGCCTCGACACCATGTGGAATTCTCTTGATACAACCCTCGCCTCCTCCACCAGCGCCAGCTACATCCTCCCCCTCCAGAAATTCCTCTTCACCTTCCTCTCCAAGACCCTCGTCGGCGCCGACCCTGCCTCCGACGCCGAGATCTCCGCTTCCGGCCACGTCATGTTGGACAAGTGGCTCCCCCCCCCGCTCCTCCCCCCCCTCCCTCGCCGCCTCCGCCGCCCCTCCCCCCCGTCAAGACCGGCGCCCCCCAGCCTCTAGAGGAGCTCTTCCTCCACTCCTTCTCCTACCCATTTTTTCTCGTCGCCGGCGACTACAAAAAGATCTACCAATTCGTTGAACAGTACGGCTCCGCCACCGTCGACCGCGGCGTCTCCGAGTTCGGGTTGACCCGAGAGGAGGCCGTCCACAACATCATCTTCTTCCTCGGCTTCAACGCCTTTGGCGGTTTCTCGGTGTTCCTCCCGGGTCTTATCAGTCGGATCGGCAGCGACACGTCAGGGTTGCAGGAGAAGTTGAGGAAGGAGGCGAGGGAGCTCGGCGGGTCAGATCTGAGCTTCGAATCGGTTATGAAAATGGAGCTGACCCAATCGTTTGTCTACGAGTCGCTCCGGTTCCAACCGCCGGTTCCGCTCCAGTTCGCTCGGGCTAGAAAGGACTTCCGGCTCAGCTCCCACGACTCGGCGTTCGATGTGAAGAAAGGCGAGTTGCTGTGCGGGTACCAGTTGTTGGTGATGAGAGACCCGAATGTTTTCGAGGATCCGGAGACGTTTAAGGCGGATCGGTTCACGGGTGCGGGTCGAGAGTTGCTGAATTACCTGTACTGGTCGAACGGGCCCCAGACCGGGTCGCCGAGCGAGTCGAACAAACAGTGCGCGGCCAAGGAAGTTGTTACCCTAACTGCAACTCTATTTCTCGCTCACATGTTCCGCAGGTACGATTCGGTCACCGCCGGGATGTCTGCGATCACGGCCGTTAAAAAGGCCACGTGATGCTCTTGTCATTTCAAATGAATTTGTACTGTATTTTAATGGACGGATGCGATTAAGAGCAAAAGGTGGATATTTTAGTAATATAAATCAGGGGCATGATAACTCCACCATCAAAAGGGTTAAATCCACCCTATTTTCACCATGTTGACTAAACTACCCT
>JAYMTF010000879.1:0-28732 GCA_036897485.1 Pelargonium nanum | reverse complement strand
GATTCCGTTAGTGATTTAACGGAATGGACCTCGCAAGAACAAAATAAGCGATACTTTGACCTCGCAGGAACAAAGTAAAGTACAAGGACCTCGATGGAACAAATGAGATAGTACAGGGACCTCTGGGGACCTTTTTCCTGATTTTATACCTTGGTAGGCAAATCGATATCCAATCGAATTTGAAAAAGCAAAAGTGCTAATGAAAACAAATGAAATACATATGTGTAAATTGCAATAGAATTTAACCTTGTTATACCACATTTTTTCTGTTTTTAAGTATGTTCGAATTCGAGAGAATCCAAAATGCTGAAACCGCTTGGTCCAACATGTCTCGGTCACTTTTTTTTTTCTTATTTCACTTGCAAAGTTATCTAATACTTTTTTTAGTGACACAACTTAATAGGTTTTTTTTTTTTTTGAAGAACAGCTTAATAACTTTTACCGGTCAATTTGAGATAAAATAATTGTATGATAATTAGTACCTGGTTTAAGAAAATAATTTTATGATCAGTACCTAATCAAATTTTATATGAACTACATTTTAAATATTAGGTTGAGTAGAATTCAAACAACTTGTCTACTAGGTTTTGTGGAAAATCAAAACTTCAAGTATTAAATTGATAATTAGGCCAAAATTAGGTAGTGTCGATACAATAGATCATTCCATATTTCACATAAACTAAATTGCATGTCTTGAATTCTTTTTTAGGGCACAACTAGTGTACATAGTGTAACATAATATATACTTGTATAATTAGTAGGAAGTAGCTTGCTAGGAAGTGATATTGATTCATGTAATAGACGGCGGTCGCCGGAGCAGTGCAGATGACAACTTGTTGGAGAGAATAACCTGAGGAGTAGGTAAAGTCGCCGGAGACTCGCCGGCCGGAGTACCTTGCACATCTATAGTTGTAGAATTGTTTTGGATTTTGAGAGTGTCCACCCATCCTTTGTTGTTCATCATCACCACACTGCAAGGAAGTCTCTCAGCATAGAAAGTTCTGTTCTTCCTCAAACCCCTATCAAGCACAACCAAGGTTGCATGAAGACTGGTGGTTTTCTCAAGAACAACAAGCCTCAATGGGTACCCCATAGCCACTTTTATGTAAGGAACCACCTGCACACATACATAAATTTAATATACATTTGTATCCCAGGGCGCAGAGCGCAGTCTTAGCCAATAAATCATGATGAAATTTCGGACTGTCTCTTTTTTTGTTACTATAGTACATATTGCAAGGAGGATATGGTAATGAATATTAACCCCTTTGTCTTCACACATATCAATAATTTGCTGGAGCTTGTAATATTTAGGGTCATTCTTCAACTCGCTCCTTCCTTTGAGTGCTGCCAAGTCCCCAAAATCGAATGTCCATACATCCATGGTCTTGCAGGACACTACATTCACATATTATACCATCATATATACTTGGAATATATATAATTAACATAACAATATTGATTATTGGATGACTAATATATAAGCTAAGGAGTGGTCGTAATAGGTAATGATGTATGTCAACGTCTCGAAACCTAGTTATGATGTATTGTCTAACTAATAAGTACAACTTTTGTGTCAATGTTGAGCAAAATTCTACCTTTGTATACATATATGGGACACGTACGGGTTAGTTATACAAGCTTTTTGTTAGTTTTATCCCTTAGTTTACATTTCTTATTAATTAAATTCGTCGTAGCATATGAATATAAAGTATTATTTTTTATTAAATATATGTCACGTAAGTAATTTAACTATTTTAGTGTTAAATTTTTAATAACATTTTTTGTCGGTACTTTCAACGGACAAAGTTAGCAAGTTTTCGGACGGTACTAATTTTAGTTACAAATAACCAAGTTTAATAAGAACCATTTAAATGATGTTCTCAAAAGAATCATTTATTGATAAAGAATAATGAAGTGGGCTTCAAATACAAAAATTCAACAATCAAATTGGGCAATTTTTTTCTTGATCATAACATACAAACATCGCCAAATAATTTGGAGTTATATTAAATTACTAGTAAATTTATTTTTGAGTAGAGAATGCTTTCAAATTGTTGCTTTTGGTTTTAGAGTTATCGAGAAGTGGCCAAATATAACCAAAGTTACCCAATATATAATCAGTACACACACATTCATTAATGTGTAATTTCAAAATGCACTTGTTAATTATAATATTAGTGATAACAATACAATAATGCTACCCAGGCTAAAAGTCATAGGCTAGGGTTAAGAGGTTTTGTCTCTTTCCTGAATACTATTATTTCCTTGTTCAAGCTTGTATATATATGTCTTGTATAGGTTACTTAGGCCGTTGCTTATCAAAAAATACAATATTGCTACCTAGTGATAAATCAATTAACTTTCAATTAGTTTTATTTTCTTTTTAATATCAAATTATACTTTTATAAACTTACATGCTAAGGGTATCCATGGTAGGACTCCAAGCAAAGTGACTGTATAGCCTTCCTTAATCACATGCTTTAATGCCCATTGAAGAGGTTCCATTGAAAACTCCTTCAATGCATCCATCACAATTACCACATGTGCCCCTGCCGGCGTCGACCCCGGCGACTTCTCCGGCACCAACAGCTCCGCCATGCAACTCTCTATCGCCGGAACCACTCCCGGCGTTGCGTCCGGGCTACTCTCCAAATCTGCCTTCATGCACATCATCTCTTTCTTTTTTATCTTTATAATTACAATTAATAAAATAGTTATTGCAATTATTATGTAAATATAAAATAACATAAGTATAATTAGTATGATAGAAAAATATATGAGATGGAAGAAAGGGAATCCAATGAAGCCCTTGCGGGGCTTAAATAGGATTTTAATGGCATTGTAATTATCTAACTTGTTTATTTTATTTTATTTTATTTTTGGTAGAGAAATATAATAAAATAGAATAAAATGAACAAACGGTGCATGATGTGCTCGAGGTAGAGCATAGAAATGGACGTTATGTTTATTGACGGACGGTTAATGAGACAAAAGACGAAGGCAAAGCTGGCACCTTTACGACGGATATACCAAACTCAATCAAATTGGACATTCTTAGATATAGAGGTGGCAAAAAGTCGGGTTCAGATAGATAAACTCTAACCCGGTTCTATAGTTTCTTGGGTTGGTTGGTTTGGATTTTAAATTTTAGGCATAAAAGGCATCGTTTTTTGTGGGTAAATCTGATCCAACCCTAGTCTAACCCACAAATTGTACATATTGTTTTACTCGAATCCAACTCATTTTTTCAAGTTAATAAATAGAGGACCAAAACCACCAATAATACGGTCGGGTTTCGGGAACCTTGCGGGTCGGGTATGCTTTATCATCTCTAATCTCTACTTAAATATTTAGTATGGGCTTGGAGATTGGGTTAGGCCTAATGTATTATGAATGCCATGTTAGGAAAGTGTTGGATATGAGCTGAAAATAATGGTTGAACTATTAAATCTATATATCATCAACTAAACGTGGGTGAGACAATTTTGAGTTTCCGCCCGAATCTGGCTCGAAAAGTTTTGGCTTTTATATCGTGGTTTGGGTTGTGAAAAGTGTACGAATTTGTCCGATCCAATAAGAAAACTGGTTTGGATTGGACATCGGATGGACACTAGTTGGATTCTTAATTCCCAGCTCTAAACCAATGTATGTTACAAATATATGTATAACTTTTTAGCATATACCATTTTAATTTCATATTCAACAAACAATAGAAAATCTCCCAGAGGATACAAATAAAAAACTTGCGACAAAAAACAAGAAGTAGGAAAATGAGAGTTTACAAAACAGAGAAGAAAACGCAAAGAGTGTTTTTGTATGATCCAAATATGATTCTTTCTTTTTAGATCGTAAAAATACCAAAAACACCTACATTTCAATGTAATTACAATAAAACCTACCCACAACGCAAACGAACAATTGTAGAGTAGGAACAATTGATAAAAATTGCACATAGAGTTTAAAGCATTAATGTTGAAGTGGGTAAAACAAGTCTCATATCGAAAAAATATGAAATGAATAAGCTACATAAAATGGTGCAAGTGAAATCCTACTAACAAGGTTGACCTTTTAGTAGTGGAAGCATAGAGACAGTTTGCTATTTTTGAAAAAAGAGTAGTTCTAACTTCTATATATACAAAAATTATTACCAACTCTCAAAACGACTTTGAAACTTTTTTATTAACTAATGAAATTCATTATTAATTTAACTACTATAACTATTTTTACTTAGGCTAATTGATTTTTTTTGAACCCACCTAAAGTTTCTTAAATAAACCTATCCAGCAATTTTATGAGTTTATGACACCGACTTTTAAAATAGAAATAGTAAATTGCATTTTGCCCTATACGGTAATGAATTCTATAAATGGAAAATAAAAGTAAATTATTTATGTTGTGGCTTCTTGAATTAGCATCTCCTACCAAACAAAGCTCACAATAATTTATTTATCACACATAACATAACACTTTAAGCTTTGATTTGTGCGTGTTGTTTCCTATTTAAGAAAAAAATAATTAAATTGCTTGGTGTCCACCAAAACTCCCATCACCACACGCTACCAGAAATTGGTCATCTGATCACCAAAGCGCACATGCACCGCAGAGCAGACTCGACTCAACCCATGAATTAGGTAAGGTTAAAAAGTACATTTTCATTTATTTCGTCTCCAGTAAAAACACCCATTATTCAATCATCTTTTTATTGTTTTTATTATTATTAAATTTGACTGCCAATCTTAATTAATTATTCCACCTCAAAATCACTATATTATTCACTTGCAAGTTAACTAACTTGGTGACATAGTTTACTTAAGTTAATGTCGCCACATTTTTTTTTAAGTTGAGCTACACAACAGGGGTGACTATTCCCTTTTAACCCAAATCTCACTCCATCCGACGCAATGAGATTTGAACCCACGATCTCCTCCGTGGAGATGTGTGTCTTGACCATTGCGCCACCTCCTATGGGGCTAATGTCACCACATTAAATTTTAATGTTTCTCACTGCAAGACGATATATTGGATTCGGTTACTTTTTGTTGAGATGTCATAGCCTTGTTGCCATTGTGTTATAAATGAAAAACTTATTAACTTGCACTTTCACCAAGACATGTTGGGCCAAGTTGTTAATACCACTTTGAATTTCCTCTGAGTTCTCAAGTTCGAGTCTTTTTGTCGACGGTATAAGGTGATATTTGTGGAGTGGAGTTTAGGGTGACGCTCCATTTGAGGAGTGAGAAATATTGTTACTTCGTGTATGATGTCCCGTTGCTTATAAAAAAAAACTTGCACTTTCAACTCTACTGAAAATGAATTTACTTGAAAGAGATGACTAGTAGCTTTGAACTATGAGAATGAGCACGAAGCTTATGAAACGCGTTTAGGGACATAAATGTGAAAACATGTTAAAACAAATGGAGTATAAAATAAGAAAGTACAATCATAACTTCATCCATGTGGGGTAGCTCTCACCTTTTAATCTAAATTAAAGGTCACCTCATACCGTCAGCAGAAAAACTCGAACTCAAAACCTCAGAAGAAATCTAAAGTGCTTAAACAACTTAGCCCGACCTGTTTTAGTAATTGCATACAATATTTAAGTAATCGTATTTTTGGTATGGGGATTTTAGGTTGGAGTGGGAGGATCCAAGCAAGTCCTGGTGACGTCATCCTTTTCCCCTAACATGGTTACCCTTTTGTTTGCTGCTATTTTCTTTTTGCGGGACCTATTATTTCTCAAATATTATTATTTTAATCTCACTCACACATAATCCGTACTCTGACAGCGACCACTGAAGGATGGTGGCACATGCCTGCTGTCACATCACTCCCAAATGGACGCCCATGATCCCACTGTACGGCCCCACCTACGGCCCTGATCTATTCTCTCTCCTCCCTCCCTTCTTTGCCCTCCTCTTCCCCTCTCTGCTCCTCAGGTCCAGCTTGGTCGGACCCTTATAAGAGATAAACCCTCTCTCTCTCCTCTCTCTCTCTAACTCTCAAGTGGATCATTTCACTCCATAGCTCCGAAATATCTACTGTGCGTGTCTCAGTTGATGCTGCTGCTGAGCTTGCCTCTGCTCTGCTCCTCCCTCATGCCGATCTCGTGCTTCGTGCTCTGCCTCTCCACCACTCACCTTTTCGGGGCTTGATTTTCATTTTTCACACCAATTACCGCCTCAGGTACCTTCTAGCTACTGCGTCTGTGCTTGTTCTGGTCATTTGTGGACTGTTAATTGAAGATCTCCATGGATTTGGGGTTGGTGTGAGTGGAGATGGACGGAGGGGTCAGTGTGGAGTTCTTTTCTCGGAGGAGTGAGAGAGTGGGAGCTGAGGACGAGAGTTATGGTGGATATGGTGATGTGTGAGAGTGGCTTGAGCTAGGGTTTTAGGGGTATTTTATTATATATAAGTTGGATATTGTATTATTAAAGATTGGATATGAAGCTTTCAACATCAGGATTGGGTCAGCAGAGTCATGAAGGTATCTATTTCCCCCCTTTTGTTCCTCTCCCTGTCTCCTTTTTTCCCTATTTTTTTTTCTTCTTCTTCTGTCAAAATCATTTTTATTTTTTTGCCTGAATTTTATCCTTTTTAGTTTTGACTTTGTATCTTTGCATGCGAATTTGTGTTTATATGTGTTGGTGATAATTTGTTATTTTTTTTATTGATTTGTTTTCTGGTGGGGGGAAGTTTATAAGTCAATTGATGATGGTGATGATGATAGGGGAAAAGAAGTGTTTGAATTCGGAGCTATGGCATGCATGCGCTGGACCGCTTGTGTCCCTACCTACTGTGGGGAGCCGTGTGGTCTACTTCCCTCAGGGTCATAGCGAACAGGTTGGCTCATGAATGCTTCTTTATTTCATTTCCATTTTTAATTCTCTTCTTCTTCTGTGTTTCCAAAGGTATGTTGCCACTTGTATCAAACTATCAATATGCAAAAGTTTGTGCTTGGCAAAATCTAATTGCATTTCAATGGAATGATATTGTAGGTTGCTGCTACAACTAACAAAGAGGTTGATGGGCACATACCCAATTACCCGAACTTGCCTCCCCAGCTGATATGCCAACTCCACAATGTTACAATGCATGTGAGTTCATTACTTTCCATGTAATTAGTCAATGCTGTTCTCTGTTTGCAGCAAAAGACAGCTGAAATTTATAAAAATTATGATTGTTTGTGGAATTTCAGGCTGATGTTGAAACGGATGAAGTGTATGCTCAAATGACATTGCAGCCTCTGACACCGGTAATCTTTAGGAGTTTCTTGTTCTTGAGTAAATGGTGATCTTTTGGTCATTATTTCTGAATCAAGTTGGAATGTTGTATTTGGTTGTGATACTTATAGCAAGAGCAGAAGGATACGTTTCTTCCCGTGGAGTTAGGGATGCCGAGCAAGCAGCCCACTAACTATTTTTGCAAGACGCTTACTGCGAGTGATACAAGTACACATGGAGGGTTTTCAGTTCCTCGTCGTGCTGCTGAGAAAGTTTTCCCTCCTCTGGTAGTTTCTTTTCTCTGTTTTGTTTCTTGGAACTTCTTAATTATGAGGTTAATGTATCCTTTCGGTTCTGCAGGATTTCTCACAACAACCACCAGCTCAGGAACTTATTGCAAGAGATCTCCATGATGTCGAGTGGAAATTTAGGCATATCTTCCGAGGTTAGTAATGAAGCAGTTTGCTTATGTATTATTTATGTGAAGGTTGTAATTATGTCAAAATGTATCTTCTGGTTTATTCTTGTGTTTTTCAATGCCACATTATTGAGATAAGTTCATTCGTTATAGTAGCAAGTCAAATAGAAAACTTCAGATTGTTGTCAACCGATGCCTGTGGACTTTTCTATGTCCACTTTTGAGTAACTTGCTTTTAACAGTTTCAGAAAAAAATTTAATCTTCAACTTACCATTCAAAACTTCCTATTCACATCTGGATCATCTTATGTGATGGTAGAATTTATTCATATTTTCCAAGTGTAATCCATTATTTGTGTATTTCTATTGGTGATGAAATGGAACAACATGATTATTTCCCTTCAAACTTCGTTAAGCACTCCTATTTCATAAATAATGGCACGCTCGTTTAACATGGATATTGCTCTCATATTGAAGAATGGATGTGTGGTATGAGCAGTATATGATAGTATCCATATTATAGAACAATGACTGTATATAACTCTTTATGAAATGGAAAAATTACAGAGTTCTTATTTGACAGCTGCCTTGTTCAGAACATTCCAAACCTATTTTATGTTGTGCGGTGTCTGACTAGGTGCATCACATGCTTCGGCTATTAGTTTAACTAATGCCAAATAGTTACTTGTGTCAAGAGCAAGCAATTACGTGATGGGTAGAGATGAGATGAATGGAAGAAAGAGTAACTCGAGAGGCAAAAAATGCATGAAAGAAAGAACTCTTAATGTGTGGCCCTTCAGCCCTTTTGAGGAGTGTGATGCTCAAAATCCTTATGTTGTATTGGCCAGTAATGAGGAGGATTGCTTTGAATTACAGGTGTATTTATTCTTCTTGAAGTAGCAAAATGATCATGAGAGACTGTTAGTTCAAATTAAAATCTGAAAATTCTGTTCAGAGGTTTCTTGAGCTAAATTTAGCCCCGTGAAGCAATAATGAGAACATAATTTGGGCCCTTAAAGTTTGATCGAGAAATATTTGGGATCCAGTTCGTACGAGGCAAAGGTTAATGGGCATCTTCTTGCAGATAACACATACACTGTGGTTATGAAAGGGCTGTCTTAGAGTTTTGTGATGATGTGATGTGTGGTGAAGTTCTCTACGGCATTCTTACAGAATTGTGGAGGATGAGAATGCCCAGATGGACTAGTGCTTAGGAAGGTTCACATGTGGTGAATGGTACAGTCTCATCTTTTCCTCAGAAGGATCCTCTGCTGGGAAGTAAGCTCAATGTGTTTCTTGGTGGCAAAAATTATAGAACTAGACTATGCATCCTTAGGTAGGATGTATTCAACTGTTCAACTCTTTATTGCTAGATGGTGGTGCTTGTTCATCAATAAACATCTGGAGCATCTCACTTTGTCAATATTCTTCTTTTTGGTCGGCAATGGAAAGAACATATTGATGTCTCGAAACCTGACAATTCTAAATTGTCCTTTTGCATTAAAGCAGATTTGAGGATATGTATCTATTCACTTCCTGATGCTCAATTTTGGTGCTCAAAGTAAAAGATATATACCCGAGGATCAAATTTGGTTGTATAAGGATAAGAAACTTACATGGTTAATTTTGGGAATTCTTGGATTTCCACATACCTAAATGTAGATAATCGTCTTTGGAGATTTTGTACGACTGCACATGTCTTCACATATCATTGAGTCTCCTTGGGTTGGTTGACATGGGACATGGGACACGGGACACGGGAGTGGGGAAATTGGATATCCTTGGGTTTTGGAAAAAATGGGGATAGTGTTCTTAAGAATTGGGGTTAACTGGTCAAGAATTAGTATAAAAGGAATTTGGGTTTTAGAAATATCTACTTGGAAGCTTTGGTTTTGGGATATAGTAAGAGGAACTTCTAAGGGAAATGGAACTGCTTAGATAGCCATGAAAAGTTGTAGTGGCTGTTCCGAGGGATGTTGGATCGAATTGATAGATAAAGGGGTAAGGCATTGCAGAAGTAGAGTTCTATATGCTATATAGGTGAAGGTTAGATATAGATCGAAGAGCTTTAGGCTAGTAAATATGCAAAATTTATTGAGGCCTCAAGCCTAGATCCCTTGGGCTTAGGTGTCATCCTTGTGTAAGAGTTAATTAATGAAAAAATAATTTATTTTTGACCTGAAAACAACTAATTTATAAACTATGAGAGACATAATTAACGTCAACGACATGCATAACTGCGCCTAAGGTAAGAATAAAGGGTCAAAACTCCTGCCCATTCCAGCAACTTTGAAAGTTCCAATATACCCTTAGCTCAAAATTCAAGGGAACCATGAATAAAACAATAAGGAAATGCAATATTAGGCATGGAAGATCTGTGAGGCATACTGTATTTTTGCCCTATCACCCCTTGTAGTTAGAACTGTGAAATTATGGTCACTCCTGATCATAATTTCCATACGACATACCCTATGAACTGGAGGAAAGCTATTTGTTATTGGATTCTATGTTTGTGGATCACGAGGGTGCTTTCAATATACTGCTTTATGGAACAGTATTACATAATGTAAGCACTAGTTTTAGCCAGATAGTGCTTGGTGAAATTGACTTAGCACTAGTTTTTGCAAGAACCATAGGGTCCTTGATAAAACGCTGGTTGTCATCTATTCCTAGAATTATGATGGGGAACAAATCCTCTTCACTTTAAGGAATTTGTCTAAAATATTGCTATATGGCCGTCAACATGGGTTAGGAGTAAGGGTATGCCATCCATATCTTGTTGATGTATTTGTTAACTGTATGTAACCAGAGAGAATTGCTTTCAACTATCTGATTGTGGTGTTGAGAAACAGATAGTGAGACAGTTCTTCAAAATTTTGGGGGTGATTCTTCTATATCAACTGACTTGTATTTTCTTAATCTCACAGGACAGCCTAAAAGGCATCTTCTTACTACAGGCTGGAGTGTGTTTGTTAGTGCCAAAAGGCTTGTTGCTGGAGATTCTGTGCTTTTCATATGGTACGCATTTCCTTTCTCATTTTCATGGATAATTTATTTGCATCTTGAAGATTCTTGAGTTAGTATCTTATGCTCCATTACATTAATTTAGGAATGAAAAGAACCAGCTTCTTTTAGGAATTCGCCGTGCCATTCGACCCCAAACCGTGATGCCATCTTCTGTGTTATCAAGTGATAGCATGCACATTGGACTCCTTGCTGCTGCAGCTCATGCTGCTGCAACTAATAGCTGTTTTACAATATTTTATAATCCAAGGTGCTGAAATTCATCATAGTTTCTTCTATACTGTGTTTAATGATCTTTCCTCTTTCTCCATAGAATGCTTTCCATATATGGGCTTTCTAACATGTTTTACATACAGGGCTAGTCCATCTGAGTTTGTCATACCCCTTACAAAATATGTGAAGGCAGCGTTTCATACACGAGTATCAGTTGGGATGCGTTTCCGGATGCTATTTGAGACTGAAGAATCTAGTGTTCGCAGGTATTACACTGGTTTATAGTTCAATGACGGTTTTGTTTTCTTAATCCTGATCTCTTATATGATTTGTCTTGAATTTATTTTATTTATGTGACGAGACTATTTATTTGTAGTGAAGTATAAGTAATTCTGATTGTGTCATCAGTGATTGTATCATGAACTCACTTTATATTCTGGAGCTATTGCCTTTCCTGTTGATTATTTATGGATGGGCTCAAGTAATAGGGTTATTCAAAATATTCATAATAGAGAGCCTGTGCCCCATCATGTTATGGTACTGAGAATCCGGTGTGATATGGTCTAGTTCTGGGCCTTCTGGCTTTCGAAGCATATAGTTTACTGAATGAGGCACACTGTAATTTCAGCTACTTATCTGCAATTTGTATGTGTCTCTTCGAGGGTTGGAATATTTGCATCCGTTACTGATTGGTTGGGGATGAAGGAGTTGCAGTCTATTTATAAGTCCTGCATTATTTTTAATTGTATTGTAAAACCAAGAGACTGCTGCCTCTGCAGCATTATTGTTTTGTATGTGCATATTTATTTGTTGAATGTTTATGTTGTCCAGGTACATGGGTACAATAACTGGCATTAGTGATCTGGATCCTGCTCGTTGGCCAAATTCTCATTGGCGATCTGTCAAGGTAATATTATTGTGTACTACATTTTTGTAAAACATTTGCACTCTCACTCATAATTCAATGTATTTGGTGACAAGCTTTATGCATCTATGGTGTTCCTAGGTAATATCCATTTTTGTGAACATATGCACTCTTAAAATAGGGGTCTTACTCTGTGTGTTTTGGCTCGATCTAATTTGACGCTCAAACCTAAAACAAACCGTATGTATTTGGTTAGCAATAACTTTTGAACCACAACCATTGGTGTCAAAAATAAAACCTAATATTCTTTTGGACTTATTTATGTTGTTGTAACAATTTAGATGTGATTTTTTTTTTTACTAAATGTGTAAAATTGTGTTAAATTAATTGTTTAGTACCATTTAGCGTTGAAGCTAATTATAGCAATAAAGAACTGGTAGAGCATTAGGTAAAGCATTAGCATCCTTCAAAAAGCCTATGGATGGATTAATTTTTGGCCGGCCCTTCTTCCTCCTAACCTCAGTTATCTTGGTCTCCTCATGCTGTATGGGGAGCATGGTCTTTTATGCATGTACTTGAGCTGTTGTACATGTCTGGATTCCTCTGTGTTGCACTTTCTCGAGCCTCTTATTCTCATCCATATCATATCTGCAGGAAATCTGTTGAGGCCACATATATTTGGTTGCTAAGGACAGTGCTATGGCTGACTGTAACTTTTTATCATGCTTAAGCCGAAAATTAACAAATATAGAATTAGGCCGCTCGAATCTTTAAGAATAAAACGCTACTGTCTAGGAGTTTGTCAGCCTGGTACAGGGTTTTTTCTATTGAATATGTAAAAAGTTCTTTTCTCTGAAATCTAGTGATGGATTGTTATTAATTGGTGTATGTGGTAAGACTCTAATGCTTGCTAAAAACTTGAAAGGATCACGTGATGTTCTCTGGCCTATATTTCATGCAGATATCATTAATATACTAAGTCTACTTTGTACCTGCTAGGTAGATAGTTTATCTGTTTTGTTTATGTGATCGGGCTATATTCCTTTGCTATGTGGGTGTCATGATTCAATGAGACCTAGCCCTAGATGAGCCTGGGGTGTTATGATGGCGAAATTGGAAGACTGAGCAGTTGAGAGTTGGTGGTGCCTTGAGCAAGATAAGGATGCAAAAGAAAAGGTGGCTAAGGCTTACAGCACATAGTTCGGTTTTTATCTGTGAACTGAATTATTGAAAAATGACAAAAGTAAAATATTGATAAATTTGTTAAATATACAAATATGAACTGCAGGGGGAAAATGCAGATATCTGCAACATGCTCTGCTGCATGTCAGCATGTGTTTTCTGAGGTTTCATTGGTGCAAGTGACTCCTGTTTGAAAAAAAACATCTGTATTCCATCACTTTGTTTACGGACTATAAATTGTAAAGTTCCTTCTGTATCTTGTGCATTGGTTATTCCTTGCTGTATTGTAATTCGATTTTTATATTTTCTGTTTCCTCCAACAAGAGTTCTTACTATGTCTGTGTCCTGAAAGTGGGTGTTTTATCTTTATTCCTTTTATATCTGATGACATGAGTTAGAAGCAATTTTCTTTTGCCTATCACTTATTCTTTCTTCCTTCACAACATGTAGGTTGGTTGGGATGAATCAACTGCTGGTGAGCGGCAGCCAAGGGTATCATTGTGGGAAATTGAACCTCTTACAACTTTCCCCATGTATCCATCATTATTTCCCCTCCGAATGAAACGTCCATGGCATCCAGGAGTCTCATCGTTGGGTAGGGTGTATTGTATTTTCTGTCCTATATTTTAGATTGATTCAGCCTTTTTATTGTTATTGTAAATTTATGTTTTAAATGCTAATTTAAGTTGACTAAGTTTTAGTTCAAAAAGCACACATACATTTATTACCATAACTGTTTATACTAGTAGTTTATAGTTTCCTGAATTCAGTCAAAGATTCAGTGCCTATGTTAGTGTTTCTATGAGTTCACTTGGAGCTTCATTTCCTTTGCCACAATGTATGCATAAAATACATGGACAGAGTGATTGGCTGCATTGGCATATAGGAATTGAGAGGCAATATGTTCGCTAAGAAAGAAAGAAGTGGTACTCTTGTAATGACTAATAATTTTTAAAAGGTTATACTAACGTAACTTTGTTTTGTAAACATCAGTTATTTGCAGGGA
Organism: Pelargonium nanum; assembly: GCA_036897485.1. Lineage (NCBI taxonomy): Eukaryota > Viridiplantae > Streptophyta > Magnoliopsida > Geraniales > Geraniaceae > Pelargonium > Pelargonium nanum. The sequence goes on along the minus strand of JAYMTF010000879.1, from coordinate 14,801 downwards.
AATGTGTTTGCCTTCTCTCCATAAACATTTTTTTTCTTGCAACATGAAGTAGGTCTTTTCCTTGCTCTGTCTTAGTTTAGTGTTTTAATATTATATGAACCTACAAGGCTAGGCCACTTGGGTACATGATGCATAAATGGTATTCCTTAAATCCCAAAATGAGTGTCTGCTCTGATTTTTATTTAGTTTATGCCTGAATCACCAATAATATCCCTAAAATTAGTTAGAATCACTTGGCTTTGTTACACTAAATGCACATAATACTGACTTATCCTTGAATTTTGCAAAAGATGGAAAGTGGACTCTTATTTTGGGATGGGAGAATGGAATTGAAAATGGTGTCCTACACTCTACTGTCTGTGCAATGTCTCTCTGATCCCTCTTAATTTTACCCATTATTTGTTGTATATATATCGTTTTCTGTAGTTGGTCCATTTAAATATTCTCCCACATGATCCTGTTACAGATACTAGGGATGAAGCAGCTAATAGTTTGATGTGGCTAAGGGGGGCCGCTGGAGAACAAGGCCTTCACTCCCTGAATTTTCAATCTGTTGGCATGTTTCCCTGGATGCAACAGAGACTGGATCCCACATTGCTAGGAAATGATCATAACCAGCAGTACCAAGCCATGTTGTCAGCTGGTTTGCAGAATGTTGGAAGTGGAGACCCCCTGCGACAGCAATTTATGCAGTTTCAACAGCCTTCACAATATCTGCAACAGTCAACTAGCCACAATCCTCTGTTGCAACTACAACAGCAGCAGCAGCAGCAGCCAATCTCTCCAACTATCCTGCAGGCACAAACCCAAGTTTTAATGGAGAACCAGCCCAGGCACCTTCTACATCAACAGCTTGGCAATCAATCTGAGGAACAGATTCAAAAACAGCCGCATTCATATCAGGATGCACTTCAGGTACAAGGTGATCAGATCCAGCACAGGCAGCAGACAAATGTGCCTTCTCCATCTTTTTCAAGACCAGACTTTATGGATTCAAGCTCAAAGTTCTCTTCATCTGTTGCTCCTATGCAGAACATTTTGAGTTCACAGTGTCCAGAAGGGAGTGGCAACTCTTTGAACTTCTCGAGGACTGGTCACTCCATGTTAAGTGAGCAGCAGTTAAGCCAGCAAACATGGAACCCTAACCCTAAGTATGCACAATCACAGGTCAATGCTTTCACCAACTCAATGTCACTCCCACCCTACCCTGGAAAAAATGCTGCTGTGGAACCACAAAATTGTAGCTCAGACATCCATAACCCTACACTCTTTGGGGTTAACATTGACTCATCTGGACTCCTAGTCCCCACTACTGTGCCCAGTTTTACTACTTCAATTGATGCTGATGTGTCCTCAATTCCATTAGGGGATTCTGGATTTCAGAGTTCTCTGTATGGTTGCATGCAAGACTCTTCTGAGTTGTTGCATGGTGCAGGGCAAGGCGATCCACCAACCCCATCCAGGACATTTGTGAAGGTGTGAGCAAGCGGGATGTCTTTTAATACTTATATCTGTTGCTTAATAATTTCAGGTGGATGATGCACTTGTATTTTCACAGGTCTATAAATCGGGGTCGGTAGGGCGCTCACTGGACATCACCCGGTTCAGCAGCTATCATGAGCTGCGAGAGGAGCTGGCGCAGATGTTTGGAATCGAGGGGAAATTGGAAAACCCTCTTAGATCAGGCTGGCAGCTTGTATTTGTTGACAGGGAGAATGATGTACTTCTCCTTGGAGACGACCCGTGGGAGTAAGTTATTACTATAATTCTCCCTCCATCCCATAATAAATGTCCTGTTTCTTTTTAGGAAGTTAGTTATGCGTGAATTATCAATAGTGTCCTTATAATAAGTTAGTTTCCGTTAAGTTTGTTAGAATACATGTCCATGGGATGAAAGAGTAAATATACAACACTAACTAACTCGATTTTTCTCAAAATAGAAAGGTCCCTTATTTTGGGACAAAGTGAGTAAGCTTTGATAGGTTCTATGTTGTTTTCATGCATTCGGCTACTTTTGTCCTCATTGTTTTGTTGAATTTGTTGCTCTTAATGAAATAATGGTTATTTTGAAGCAAATGAGAATGTGGTGTTATATCTAGTCATGGTGGACTTACATAATAGAATGTGCTGTGCAGGGCGTTTGTGAATAACGTCTGGTATATCAAGATACTGTCACCCGAAGATGTGCAAAAAATGGGGGAGCAAGAGATTGAACCGTTCAGCCCAAATGCAGGTCAGAGGATGAAAAACAGTGGTGGGAGTGGTGGTAGAGACCATGTCTCGGGGCTGTCCTCACTTGGCTCACTTGAATACTGAGGCCTATTATAAGGCGTGCTTTGTCATGTCTTCCACTACTATAGATATGTGTTTCTAGACAACTGAATTTACATTACATAGGACCTACTTGATTTGTTGTGTGCTGGCTGACATTGCCCTTGTTTAGTCTTGTGTTCCCTAGAGGCTATATAGCTCATATGAATTGGACTTTCTATGCATAAAAGAAGATGACTTCCACTCCATTATATCAGTAAATGTTGAAATATTTACTGAGGTTTGTTTTAGCATTATCCTTTTTGGTCTAAAATGAATGTTTTTTTCTACTTTTCAAAGTTAGTGTGATGACATGGTTCTTCATTTATTCTCATAATCATGTGTTGAAAGATGTTAACTACCTTGTTTTAAGGATATTCGTGACAATTCATGAATAACAACCTAAAAAAAATCATTTTTGGACAAATTTAAAAGAAACATGATACTTAAACATAACATTTATTTTTGAAGTGGAATACTACGCACATTCCTCGGGTCCAAGGAATCTTGGGATAGGAATGCAAATCGAACGTAACACTTATTTTAGAAGTGGAGTACTACGCACATTCCTCAGGTCCAAGAAATATTTCTTAAAATAAGTGAGTTGATATAGCTGTTAAACAAAATAATACTAAAAAAAGCATCATTATAGACAAGAATGGGCAGAGAAGATGCATGCACACTAATATTGGGGCTCAATGACCAACACTCTCAAAGTATATAATATCTCAGAGGGAGTACCAGTATCACAATGTCACTAGCTACTTTCCAGTTTGTCACTAAAAAACAGTGCATAATCTAAGGACGAAAATAAGATTCCAAACAAGAAATTGAAAACTGAAAGAGCTGGGAAGTCATTCAAATCCCCGAGCCTTCTATTTAGTATGATCATCTTCTGCAGCAGCAGCTTCAAAGGTCTCGCCGGCAACAAGTTCGGGAACCTCATCATCGTCTTCTTCTTGTGGTGCTGCACCTGCATTTGGTGCTTGCTTCTGAAACTGCTCAGCAAGCTTCCTTAGGTTGTCCAAATTATCAGGGCCTGAAAATTTAAACCCTTGAAACATCAATTGACACGTAAAATCTATACATAAACCAGGCGATACTTTATCCTTTCCAATTTTGATCTAGGTAAGATAACAAGTATCAGGCTATAGGTCCTAAAAATCAGGCTTTTTGGACAAGCAAATGTTTGTCATAAGAAAGTAGGGATATCATTGTATTGTAGTGTCAATAACATTAGCTCTGCAGCAATATCGATAGTGGGAGAATAAATAAACGTTTGGTGCACACAAGAAAACTAGAAAGAAACAAAGAAAGTAACATACCCAGCTGGTTGATGATCCCTGGGAGGATATCTTGCAATTCTAGAATACATAAAAGGAAAAAAATATTAGTTCTATAGCTGGAAGGGAAGAACAAAAATAATACAAAAATTGAGATCCTCTAAAAGTGAAGTTTAGGTAAAGCACAGTCCCTACAAATAACAACCCATGAGAATGTGTAGAAATATTTTTGCCTTTTGGTAATTATACGGGCATATAATCATATATCTTGGCAACCACATTACAATTGAACGCAAAGACAATCCGAACAACAGCAGATGACCTCACAAGTATAATACACGAGTTAATAGAGGTATGAGGATTGAAAAGTATACTTTTTGTTTGAGGAGCACCGCTGACCACCCAAGTGTTGGCAGCAATGGATGCTTGAACTGCAATACCAAATGGAAGTTAGTCTGAAGATGCCAAGTAGCACAGAGTTAAGAATTTAAGAAAAAAAATCTGAATCTGCATTTGAACTCTTTTAGGCAAGTTTATTAACCTTTTGGATTTAAAAACTGGATAACAACATCATCCTTGAAAATATTCACTTCTTCAATAGCGGGGATGGTGTTAACTCCAATCCTCTTCAAGGTGCTCTGAAGCCTTTTATCATCGGTAGTCGTGGTCTTGTGAATAGCCTTCTTCTTCCTGATGCGGGGGAAGACAGAAGACATTGGTCCAAATTAATTCATTAGAAGATAATTAATATATAGAAGTAATCAGAAACCAATATTTCAAACATACAATTCTTTGATTTCTTATTCTTGCCAAGGAGTGATGCCTAAACATACAATTCTTTAGCCCGTTCATTCCATAGATTTTTCACCAGTTTTTCAAGTATACTCCTAAGACAATTCTCATTCCGAATAATGTTCCCAAATTCATTAGTGTTAAGAGGTTTGTGGTCTGAAAATATCAAATTGCCCACTGTGTGATCCTGGAGCGCAAGCAAATAATTACATGAAAATCACCTCCCACAGCAGAATCAGGCAGCCTATCCTTTAAAGCCCCCAAGATTCATCACCTAAACAATGTCTTCACAACCCATAAATGAACCGAACGAACATTTTTACAATGAAAAACATGCTCTCACTTACTCAAACAACAGATAAACGCCTAAAACAAAAGTACGAAAAGGATAAGAGGGAGGATATACCTTCGCACACTGCCTTTTCCGCCCGTGCGAACAGCAGTAGCCATTTTCATCAGCTTCTCTCTATCCATCTGCAGAGCAAAATATACTGAATCAGAAGAAAGGACAAACAAAGAAACTACAATTATAAACCTAGGAATAAGAAACTAAAAATATATATAAATTTCTAGCACCCAACAAAAAATATTCGAGGGGCATGTAAGGAGCTAGGGATTATTAATTTTATTTATAATAAAAAATACTTCTACCTAAATCAATCAACGCAAATAGACCCAAAATCCCATTAAACCCTAAAAGAAAAATAGTAAATTGAAGAAGAAAAAAAACCCTAGTTTTACCAAAACCCAATGACTAGCTAGCTTCAGTTAATCCAATCCAAGTGAACAGCAGGATGAGCCTTTTTCAGAAAACAAAACCCTAATTAATTAACGTAGAAGCTGACCCTTAACACACTATTTCACATCATCATCAGATAATCAAAAACAGTTGAATAGAAACCAAGTTAAATTACCTTACGAGGACTGTAAAATGGAACCGAATATGAAGATAGAGAAAGGGGACGATACAGCACCGCAAAAGGAGGAGAATGGAAGCTCAGTAGAGTAGACGATGGATTGGTGAATGCTTCTGGAGATGAGGAACGCAGTATATATATACTTTCACAAAACACACCTCCTCTTTCTCTTAAATTATATTTTGGTCCCTCTAGTTTTCTCTTTCTTGCTTGAGAGGTAAATGTATTTTCTACTTTTCTTTTTTCATTTGAAAAAACTATTTATCACCAAGTGTAGCTCACGTTGTGAAAAGTGATTAATTCGATGTGAACTAGTGCCCACAAAATGAACTCGAATGTGAACAAACTAAAACGTTTCTTATGTTCTTGATGTTAGATTCTCGATATATTTTCAACTTTGTATAAGACCCGACATGACGTTTGTTATTGAAATGTTGGAAATATATCATAGTGATCCAAGTGTAGATCATTGAATAGTTGCGAACAAACTCATGAGATACCTTCAAGGGACCAAAGAATACGTGTTCATGTTTAAACGTGCTGACGATTTGGATGTCATTGATTACTCTGATTCATATTTTGTTAGCTGTGTTGATTCACAAAAATCAAAATATGAATGGATTATTGAAGATTATTTAACATGTGCACACATTCACATTTTGAGAAATATTGAAAGTTGAGATTTTTATTTTATTTTTTTATACTATTTTGAAAATATAAAAAGGTACATTGAAATTAATACATAAATGATAAAATAATTCAAACTTATTTCCCAATACTCTTTATCTTGTGTAAGGGTTGCACAAGATTGACAAACCCATATTTTTATATTGGTTAATCCGTTAATGGAGATTTATTAGGAAGAAATGCAAATCATTCATTGTTTTCTAATTTCACTGTAAAGGTTGAATTTGTATCTTATTTTGTAGCTACATCACATGTTGTAAGGATAACAATTCAAATACAGTTTTTATGAATAAAAATAATAAAAATGATAGTTGAAGTAAACTCATCAATGTGAAGTAGCTAGGCATAAGAGAGCGTGTTGAAGAAAAATTAGAACGATGGTAGAATAAGAACGTTGTTTCCTACTCAAATTCCTCAAAAATATTGGAACTTCTTATTCCGAGATAGAGAAGTTTGAAGGGTGAACTTCTTTGGAAGAAAACCAAAGACGACCAAAAATGGATATTCTCATTTTCTTCCCATCATATAATCTTGAGGTTACTTGGCGCTCTATTACTCAAGAAAAAACTTTGAAAATGCCTTCATAACGCTCTTCCACTTCGTAGTAACCTAACTAAGAGGCAAATCGTCGGAGAAAACCCTGTTAGAGGTGCAAGAAGGCCTAGGAAACTGTTGTACAATGTCTCTTTCAATGTGAGTAGAGTTCTGAATTTGCTTTGCCTCTCAAACAAAGACCATCATCCATGTGTTATGTCATCAATATGAACATCAACCTGTCAAATATAACCAAATGCCTTCCATTGAACCAATTCAAGACTAAAGTGCAAATACATGGGTGTCAATGTCATTTCTGCACTATCATGCAAAACTCCAAGAAGAAATCTAATAACCAACAAAGAAGTTGCACCAAGCTCTGCATAGCAATGATGTGACCCAAGTGGGTGTTCTCTGTCTCAAGAGCACCACAGAGCATGGACCCTCTAGCTACCGAGTCAAATGAAGTATTGAGTAATAGCATAATCTCTCAAAAGAAAACAAAAATCTTCCAATCATTCATAGGAACAAGTCTCAGCAAAAGATTCTTCGTAAACCAAGCTGAAAATCCTATCATGGTTATCCCGCAACCGTGCTAGGCTGCTTACTAGCTACCCACACCAAACACATGTAAACACTAAAGAATAACTTTGGGATACACATGTAAACATTTAAAGCATGCCTCATAGTTGGGGATTGGGGGTGACGTATCAAAGACAAAGAAGAAAATTTTATCTAATGGCATTGGCATGTTATTCAGGTAAAACTCCATGTATCAACTTATATTCAGAGGCAGGGCCAGTTTTCCAATCAGCCAACAGTGGCACAATGCTCAATGATGGTATCAGTTTGGCTGGGCAAAACAAATGATTACCAAATGACGGTGGGCTGGGAACTGCAATCAACAACTCCTGTCTATATATTCTGCTTCCCTCAATAAAAATATGGTTTCTAAATAGGATACAATGGATGATCTTCAACATGCCACAGCAAAGGCATCATCACTGGCCAAAACAGTTTCATTACATACAAACCCTAAATCTATATTCTAACGCTTCTCCAAGAGGACGGTTTTTCCCCACATATCAAAGAACATAACCAGCTGAGGAACCGCACAAAAAAGATCTAAATCTACTGTCCTACATCACCAGCAATTGCCACACTAGGGGAAGTGAAAGCACAAATGCAAAACTGAGAGCATGCAAAAATTTAATCCTCAACTTCATCTATTAACTTTCTGTCCACAAATAGTAAACAAGAAAGAGCATTTATATGTCCCCAAAACCACAAAAAGATAGGAACACTAGAAGACATAGTTCATACAGAACTGACGATCTAAGGTAGTGCAACACTACAGCTCCACTCAAATCTTAATTCAACCAAGGAAACAATCCTCTGAATCTTTTGGTGTTAATCCTTACAGAAGTCAAATGTCTAACTATCTCGGAGAAAGTTCCTCCTAGTAAACAAGAAAGAGCGTTGCTATGCCCCAAACCCCAATAATCTATAAAGATATGAACAATTTTGAAAGATACTGCTCACACAGAACTAAAGATCTAAGGTAGAGAAACCATACAGCTCCACTCATATGTAAATTCTAGCAAGGAATCTTTGCACCAATTCTCTAAATCTTTTGGTATTAATCCGTACAAGTCAAATGTCTAACTTTCCCAGTTATCAAGCACTATTTCCTCACTATCTCCTAAAGGAAGAAAAATCAATACCGACAATGTAAAAAGAAAGACTTCATTAAGCATAAAAACACATTCTGAAAGCATAACTTGCACTTGAAGCCCTCAAGTAAACAAAAAGAGAATGCAACAATGCTACATGTGCATCTCAAAAGTACTACTTCTTAAGGCAACCACATCTGGTGGCCCCTACTTACTGTCAATCTTCCAAGATACAAAAATAAAATAAATCTACACAAGCAAAATGAAGATTCTTACTCATATCCAGACATCTTAATACTAGTAATTGACAAGACTCAGAGCTGCTAAGAGAGCCCTGAAACTGCACAACAAATGTCTAAACAGCCTTGCTCAGTTTCTTAAGTCCGAGTAAAAATAAATTAACAATATTTAGAACTATAAACCATATTTCCCCCACCACAACAAACCTATTAAATATACAAGGATAAGTTTCACTAACAAACCAAAAAATAATTCCCAAGTGAAAATTCTCCAAGTTCATTTTCTAGTTCGAGAGAGAAAGGACTTGGAGACACATTTTGAAGATTATTACCTCTATTACTACTATCAAAACACATAATGTATGCCAATCACATTTCACATAATCACATCTCCATAAAAACCTTAAAATCCATGATCCATCTGAATCCTTATAACTATTATAAACAAACATTATCAGATACTCCAATTAGATAATAATATATATATGGCGAGACGGGTGAGTTATATATTGTCAGATACAAACCACAAAGTATCACTTCTTTTCGTAGAATTCGAAAATATAATTGCAAATTCCATAAACCCAAAACGCTAATTACCATATGATACCTCCTCACGCAGCTTCCTTCACGGGAGCAGCAGCAGGAATTTTCTCGTAACCCATCTTCTTAGGACTGGCGTCATCGCTGAAATCCTCCTCCTCATCGCCGTACTCCTCGAAGGAATTCCTGTAATCGTAGCGGCTGAAGAAGATGGACCAGGCCAGGTACATAGTCGCGGCGGTGAGAGCTCCACACCCGACCCCAAACAGCAACGCGACGACGACGCTCAAGATGTCCTTGGTGCGCTCGCGGAGGGAGCTGAAATCGTACGACGAGGCAGCGAAGCCCAGCGGGAGGGCGGGGCGTGAGTGCACGCGCTCGCGCTCGGGGAAGAAGCGGCGATCGAGCAAGATCTCGGACGAGGAAGGCCTGTTGGGGTTGATCTCGGTGATTTCGGTGAAGATGGTGACGAACCCGGGCGAGGGGTGGCGAGGGTTGCGGAAGAAGAAGGTGGGGTTTGGTCGATCAAATGTGGTGGTTGCGGGGTTGATCGAGAAGGAGTAGGAGGAGATGAAGAGGGTCTTACAGGGCCTGGCGGCGACGGAGATGGAGACGACGGAGAGGAGGAGGCAGAGACGGAGCAGAGATTTTGAAGAAGACGACGACGACGCCATGGCGAGAGAGAGGAATTTTCAGAGACGAGTCAACACCGAAGAGCTCTACAGTTTGGGGATTCAATTTTGTACGACACGTATATTTATTGAACGGTTGAGAGTTTTTAGAATTTTCGGTTTTTAAGATAATACTTTTAGTCAACGTCTTATTTTTTTTCTTTTATTTAAGCATTTTATATATGGTGAAGCTTGATTTTGTGACAGATAATATTGTTTTTAATTGTGATTCTTGTAAAATACATGAACTTGGAATCAACATTTGTTTAAATAAATTTTGCTGATCCAATGTAATTTAAATCGGTTTTGATTTTCTTCTGATTTATGAATTGAAAATGAATATGGTTTATTTATATCAAAGAAATTTTTGGAAAACACTTCTATATGTTATTGTTGGGTCCAAATTTCTCTATACTTTCCCAACATAAAAAATCTACTTACAAAATTTGAAAGATTTTCGAGAATAACAATCTAAAAAATGGGTGAATTTGGATATCCTCTTGTTTTTCGTACATTGGAATGAAAGATGAGCATTCACTTACGCATGAGAAGTGAGAGCTATTTCTCACGGATAGATATTGTTCATCAAACATTATTAAATGAGAAAGAAACACAAAATTTGAAGAAAACAAAACATGCAACTAACTTGATCTTACACAACAATGGAGGTTTGATGAGCAAATTCCAACTTCGAACCCAAACCTACAACACAAGACGAGGAGAAACTCTAATTAATACGAAGAAACTCTTAATTCAATACTCCTTCAACACTCACTTTGTTGATCAACCCGTAGCTCAAGCCATTGAAGACAAACTCATAGCTCAAGCGACTCTTTAAGTTCCAACCCCCCACCCCCGTTCTTTTTCTTTTGGTGTTGCAGTGTGACGATGTCGTGGCAACCTCCTGCATTTGGGCGTTGTTGCATGGCAACCTCCACCGATAAAAATCAATTTTGATGGTGCAACTTTTAACGATGGCGGGGGTGTAGGGGTTGGTTGGTGCTCGAGATGTGGAAGGTCGTTGGAGAGGTGGTGGAAGTAGATGGTGGGGGAAGATACAGGAACCGACGACCATGGTTGAAGGTATAGCAACTAGGGAGGCTTTATCATGGTTGAAAGACAGTGGGTGGCGGTGAGCAATATTAGATGGCGATGCTTTGCAAGTTATTTTCGATCTCAAGTCAGAAAAAAAATGTTTAGTAACTATGGTCTGGTTATTGATGATGCGGCGATTTGCGAACAATGTGGCTCATGCTATTGCTTGAGCTTTTAGTTCTTATGCGGGTCGTGGTTTAGTCGGAGATCTGAATGTCCTAGTGATGTACTTTTTTTTGATCGGTTGAGATACACAACATGGGGTAGCTCTCTCCTTTTAACTGTAAACCCTGCCTCATGTTGTCGGCAAAGAAACTCGAACCCGAGACCTCAACAAAAATCCAATCGCTTAAACTGTTTGGTCCAAAATATCTTGATAGATACTTGTTTTGATTTCCCGTTATTTGAATTATTGAAATATATTTTCTTTTCAAATAAATAAATAAATAATAATAATAATATACTGTATTAATTTGAAAGTTTACATGTCCCTTCAAAAAAAGATTATGATAAAAAATTAAACGTAAGGAATTTAGATAATTTGGGTTGACGTTACCTTGTGTTTTAAATAAATAAATATATTTAAGAAAAACGTCGACCCGAAGGAAACTTTTTTATTGCGTCCTTCTTCTCATTTCCTTGTACTACTATCCATTTCCTTCCCTTTTTTCTGGTTCTGATTCTGGAGAAAGCCAAACAGATTCATGGGCGTTTTGTCAAACAAGATCGATCTAGCGGAGCTTAAGCCCGGAGATCACATTTACTCATGGAGACAGGCTTACATCTACGCTCACCACGGTGCCTCTCTCTCTCTCTCCACTGTTTTCTGGCTTCGTTTTTTCTCTTTTTCCTGTTTTCGACCCTTTGGTTCATATATATACGCTTTCCCGAACCGATTACTTGATCTATTGTTGCTCTATTGTCTAAGATTGATTTCTCATTGTGGGTCAGTTTTTTGTTGTTAATTGCTTTACAATTTGTGCTGCATTCACTGGTTTTCACTGCAAATCACACCTGAGTAGCTCGATTTCGTTTAAATTGATTAGCGGAAACAATTATTGTATGCATGTTTTGAATTTTACCTGTCTGGTGTTTGACTGGTGATTCAGTTTAGGGATGCATGAGATTTGGTTTGAGAATGAATTTTGCAAGATCATTGGCAAATGAACTTATTATGGTTTGATTCAGGGATCAATAAGAAATTTTTCTTAAAACATTGAAATAAAAAGGACTGAAAATTGACCTTTTTTGTTTTTAGTCATATTTTTGGGCTAATATTTGTTGGAAGGATAGTTTATCTGAAACATCTTCATTTTTTTCTCTACCTTCCTGAATAGTTGGTGTTATGTAAGTTCCAATTTCTTCGCCTACTATGTTAGTGGTGACAGTCAATATTACTTAGTGATATCCCCAATTTTCTGGTGTCAATGCCTTACCTAGCTTTAACACATATGTAGTTTATGTGCCAATTAAGGCTCAATCTCCATTTTACACTAAAACCCAGTGCTTCATTGTCTACATTTAGCATTTTTGGCATTCCCAAATAAGCATAGTTCTAAGACACTCAAAAATCCCTCTTTATGACTATTAATTTTATCTTTGTCTTTTACACTTATACTCAGTAATCAATCTGAAGTGGGTTGACATTTATGATAAATGTTGCATTTTCCCATTATGTTTCATAATTGAATGCAGACTATTCCAACTTGTGTAGATTGGTTCGGAATCAAGTGGTAGTCGGTAGTCCATCTTTCACTTTTGCTATTTGTAAATGGCTCATTTAGCACTTGATTCAATTTTCTTATTTCTCCTTAATACCTCAAGCTTAGGCTTATCATTTGTCATTTACAAGTTGGAGTTGAAATTTAGATGAACCTTTTTGACCAGGGTCAAAGAAGTTCAACAACAGAACTTGTCTTTGTGTGTTGTATGTTGAGGTGGAGGTTGAGTGTTGGTCTAAATCCACTAACTCTAAGCTTGAGTCCATTTCTTGAGTTCTAGAACTAAGTCTGCACATTAAAAAGAGAGCACACTGTTAAGTGAAACTCAGTGCGTGTGCATTGGATTTCACCTTAGGCACAAGAATAAGCATCTCTACCAAGTAAAGTTAATGCACTATATGTGTTTGAGAGAGAATGTGGAGAAATGTAGAAATGAGAGTTATAGATCCCTTACTTCATGGATGGAGGGTATTTATAGTCACAAAGAGTGTTGAAATGATGAGGCGACAACACATGACTGGTCGGTGGTAATGTCATAGTGGGACCATGATGAAATCATGTGGGCAACAATGTTGCCATGCATGCCGTAATGATATAATGATGGCACCACTATTTGGGTCCTTTGGTGGAATTCGAATGAGGAGTCCCAAGGAGGAATCCTAGAGGCTACCAATGGGGCGTATCTTGTCCAGGAGCTTCGTAATGTTCTTATCTACTAGATGTAGCATTAGGTGTTTCATACCTCGGGACGATGTGCCAGTCTGGGAGTGACCTCCCTTAGTTGTATCTTGAGTTATCTCATCAGGCCAAATGCATCAAGGTTGTCCTGGGATGATGACGTATAGCTGACAATTTGGACTTGAATTTGCGGGGATCCAAAACTCGGTCCGCATGTTTGTGGGTTGCCTAAAATAGACTCGATCAATTTGTTAGTTGAGTCAAGTTAGGCAAACTTGCATGAAACGGCCCAGTTTACACAAAATTTGTAACTCGTATCCTTTTTGGGTTGAGTTCAGGTTAGGCATTTCCAACCCGAACCCAACAAATTCTTGCCAACTCTAAAGCCGAAACTGCCGGATGGGATCCCATGTTGGGGAGTCAAATCCTTTGGGTGAAAATGGATAAGTTCGGGAGAGATCTTGGTAAAGAGGTATGAGGTGAGGAGGTGAGACGTGAGGACCTTTGCGGTGGGGATTTTTGAGGTGAAGGTAATTGGGGGAGGACCTTGACAGGTCTTAAATCTTTAGTAAAATTTGGCTAAATGTTAGAGGAGTCTTTAGAGATATTCTCTTGAGAGGAGGAGTTTTGAGGATTCTTCAAGATGATGAGTTTATAGGAGTTTTCGAGAGGAGAATTTCTAGTGGGGTATAAGGACTTTAGAGGTCTTGAAAGAATTATATTCTTGAGAAAAGTATGAAGTGTTGAACTCATGGTGTTAGAGTGGTTTTTATTAGAGGTTGAGTATTAACTTGATGGTATATGATTGACTAGTCAGATTGAACAGCTAGCAATATGCTCGCCTGACCTCTACATACTTTCATTAATACAAAGTTTTGTGCGTTAGCTCTTCATATGATCTGTATTATATTGTGGTCATCATGGCATACTAACGTCATTTTTATCATTTTCTCTCCTAGAATAGCAATATAGCATAGTTTGGGCGGCTGGAAGTATCTGATTAATGTATTTTTGTGTGTCTCTGTTCCTCTTTTTTTTTTTATCCAGCAAACAAGTCTTAATTAGTTAATTTTGTTTGACATTGAAACTTTTTTAATTAATGAAGCCGTATGACAACAGGGATATTTGTTGGTGAGGGGAAGGTGATCCACTATACTAGGGGAGCTGGCCAAGAAATTGGCACCGGAACTGTATTGGACCGAATAATTTTCAGCTCATCTCCATCTCATGGTGCGGGCAATCCATGCCCAAGTTGTGGTGATCAATCGAGGCTTGATGGGGTCATCTGTTCCTGCATAGATTGTTTCCTTTCTGGTGGCGATCTCTACCGCTTTGAGTATGGTGTCTCGCATGCTTTCTTTCTTGCGAAAGCTAGAGGAGGAACCTGCACTACCCAACCTTCTGATCCGTCTGAAGAAGTCCTTTATCGCGCTTCTTTCCTTCTCCAGAATGGTTTCGGGGTATATCACATTTTCAAAAACAACTGCGAGGACTTCGCAATCTATTGCAAAACAGGTTTGCTAGTGAATACTAGCATCAGTGTGGGGCGAAGCGGGCAAGCAGCGTCTCTCTTAGCTGCAGCCAGTGCTGTGGTTTCTTCACCACTTAGGTTCTTGACTACCAGTTTTACTGGTCTGACAGCCGTGAGTTTTGGTATGTAT
>JAYMTF010000878.1:0-28736 GCA_036897485.1 Pelargonium nanum | reverse complement strand
GAGCGACCCGCCCGGATCCAATATTTTTAATGAGGTGTCATCACCTCATTGATGGCTTAGCATAAGCCAAAAATATTTTGGCTTAGAATACTCAAGCCCTATATATATATAATAAACATTTCTTCACTACAATCACATTTTGAAGTTTCTTCAGTCTTCACTGCATTTGGAGAAGCTACACTTATTTTGAATCAGAAAAGATTCTTAATGGCATCCATCACCATTCTCTTTATATTTTCTAACATTCCAGAATAATTCTCATTACCAATCTTACTTGTATTGAAAATTCTAAAGGAGAAAAAAAGTGAAGAGATAAGAAGGACCGGTTATTGACAAACATTTAGGTTTATTTTATTGACTAGATTCGGGGCTATATGATGAAAATCACTTCATTTAGTTTCATGATCAACATCTCTGCAACAAATTTATCTTGTGTTGAAGTTAATTCCAAGTCCTAAAACAGGGAGATGTTAGTATGGCATCCAAAATCATCTGCATTTGTCCTCAATCATTGTCATGAAACTTTATCAAACAGAAAAACAATGACAGATTAAGAAAAGTGTGGTACCTCGCCTCCATTGGTACCTCCATCATAGCAAGGTTTCAAGCTAACAGCACGTTCAAGATAGGGTTTCCAGCGTCCAGAGAATAAATCTCTCCTAATCATCTCAACGCCACATTGATAGTGCTGTTTACACAGAAAATGACAATATTGAAGAATTCTAAACTCTTGGTACTTACTGGTGAGTATTAGTGAAGAGAGAAAATGAGAAGTAAAGTGAGTATTACCTCCAGCATGTTTCTCAAAAATGGTTCTTCACTAAAATAATCTCTACGTACAAAGACAAATGGCAAATTGAATGCCAGAGATTCACTGACTGTGCCATATCCAATTTTTCCTGGAATACAAACAACTAAGATAAATTTGTTTGTTCTCTCTAATAAAACTTATGCTTAAAGCCTTCAATTACAATACCAAGCATGCAGTCTGAAGCTGCTATCACATCAGGGGTATAAGCATCTTTTGGAAGCTTGATGAAATTGGTGGGAAGCTGCTGGTTGTCAGAAGCACCACAGACCTATATCAGAAGCCAAAAAGAAAAATTAATAATAAAATAAAAAGATCCAATCTGAGAAATAACATGCGATTCTTACATAGAAAAGATGTACCCCAAAAAATATATTACTAAATACAAACTTACCACACACTTCCAACCCAAAGGAAGATAATCTTCCTTTAAATTCCACCCAGCCGGCTGCAGATGATGGACAAGAGTGATGAGGAATTAGGATTAGCCATCACTGAAGCATAATATGCATATAAAAAATAAAATATCTGGGGAGAAATTGATTTATGAAAAAGTGAAAATACTGTTTCAAAGTCACACGTGATCAGGAATCAGGATTGTAACATAGGCGAATTTAGAATAAATTATCTGGGAAAAAATGATTTTTTGAAAAAGTGGAAATACATTGAGAAAAGAAAGAGTGTGTCACAAAAGGAAATATCTGGTATAGTAATAAGGGTCTGGAAAAAGTTTGGATGAGAAAAACGTCCTGTATATGTAAGGCAATACACACATGTTGTGAAACTTACATTCTTATTTTGAAAGTTCAACGTAAAAGTGACAATAAAAGGGAACTATTTTGACGAAAGTGAACATTCACCACCATGTCATGCCAAAAAACTCACCTGCCCACCAAAATTGAAGACCACTAGCTTCGTGTCATCCTCAATTCCAAGCTCTTTCCTGACCTGCACCATAAGGAAGTAATTAACTTGCAACATATTTTACTCATGCTGATTTCAAAGTGAAAAGGTGCTAAAATAGAACACCTCTTGTCTGGATCTGTGTAATCTCCTCACAACGAGGGGCACATCGATAACATCCCGGAAGGCAGGCACTGCAAGATGAATGGCATACTTTTAACAAAGCAGAAAAAAAATTCCTACGAAATACATGCACAGTTGGTACAAAAGAGTAAAACACGGGCATGAAGACGTGCACACAGGTGGCCAACACAAAGACAGAGTTTAAACCAAAGGAAGCCTTATCATAGCAAACTGGGCTAACTAAATTACAAACATATAAGACATACTTGGGCAGTGTCCTGGTAAACGAATTAGAAACTCGCATAATGCATAATCTTCTGCTATCTGCATAGATCAGCTAGAAATCAGCTATAGGAGAACATGTATATACTAATAAGTTATTGTTTGTTTGCATTAAAATAGTAGAATGCAATAACTAGTATACAAAAAAGGGTGGCCCAGTGGACGAGGCTCCCACCATTGAAAGATTTGGAGAGGGACATTAATGTACACAATCTTCCCTTTGCTTTTATAGAGAGGTTGTTTCCCTCACTCGAACCCATGACCTCAAGGTCACAAGACAACAACCTTGTCTAATATTTGTTGTCCTCACATATATGTGCACACTTCATAGATTTAATATAATTTCTTAATTTATGAGATTTTCGTTTGAGTTAACTTGTATTTATTGCCAGGGCTGAAGCTCTTGAACTAGGAAAGTAGGCAAAGTTGAAGAAAAAGTACCATAAACCCACAAATGAAAAGTAACTTGAAAATGAAAAGATTTAAGGTCACACCTGCAGAACTATTGAACGATGTTCATGTCCAGCAGCCATCACATATTCCGCATAAATAAAGTCCCAACTGCAAAGGTTTCAAGAAAAGTAACTAATAAATGGGGTATATTGTAATTATGTGGTATTTAAGGCACACTATATTGGAGAAATGTATGGCCACAGAAGAAAAAATAAAGTTCCAAGCAGAATGCTAAGCAAAGATCATATCGTTGCCTTGATTTTCAAAGCTTATCGTCACATTCAGATCAATGATGAATTACCATCATTTGAATATAAGCACAAAATGTTTAAACCTTCCTATTTCCATCAGATAGTGTAGACTTTATCATACATTCACCATCAAGCTACAATTAGTTTTGCTAATGGCCCTAGGCTCCGGGAAAGAATGGATTGAGGAGAGTTGTTTTAAGTACTAATATTTGGAAGAAGAAAAAGATATCCAGTTGGAGTTATAGATATTTTTTACCATTTGAATCATTATTTAAAACGGATTCACGCAAATGATCACACTACTTAAGAGCCACCAAAAAGTATAGATCCACTTAACATCTCAGTGCTTGTGC
Source organism: Pelargonium nanum (assembly GCA_036897485.1). Classification (NCBI taxonomy): domain Eukaryota; kingdom Viridiplantae; phylum Streptophyta; class Magnoliopsida; order Geraniales; family Geraniaceae; genus Pelargonium; species Pelargonium nanum. Next base: position 25,563 of record JAYMTF010000878.1, on the reverse strand, counting down.
AATGAAATCACTTAACACATGCAACTAAAAAAATTGCTTATTTGCTTATAAACTATTATTTGATCACTTAGGCAGGTCAACAATACTAAAATAAAGCATGTTAAATAATATCTCCAATTCAATCATTTGAAACACGACGCAACAAATGTAACATTTCCCATACTTATGAGGTACATATGAAATCTAGAGGAAACTAAACTGTAGTATAATCATATGAAGTTTCATATTTCAGGGTTGCAAGAAATTATCACATGGCAGAAACTTCAATGCAATAGCTTAACTTTCCGATCACAAGATATAAGTATAAACAAATTACCTGAAGTTGGTAACACAAACAGAAGGTATTCCAGCATCTGCAGCTGCTCGGCATGCAACAGGAACAACATCTGAAGCCTGTACTCATGGAGGTAGTTGGGTAAATAATGTCATCGGGACTGATTAATCCCTTTATCACAAAATAACTGTTTTATTTGCCTTTTTGCAAACATTAAGGATACTTTGGAAATTCTATAATATTTCTCCTACTGAAAGGACAAGTAGACAATTTGGGACATCTATTTTTGTATGGACAGTTAAAGAGGGAACAGGAGTGGAAAATAAGGAAATGGTTCCCATGTAAATTGTCACTGCTTCCACTGGAAAAACTTTTATGTCCTTATAGCAGGTTTTGTACAATAGCCACGAAAAAAAGTTGCAAATGACAAAAAAAAATGTAAAACATCGTAATAATTTATTACCACTAAGTCAGCCTTGATAGACTTTAGCCACTCAATCTCTGTTGCAATAATGGAAGCCCGGGGTATTACAGCTGTGTTGGTGTACTTCACAAAACAAAATTGAGGACAACAATCAATCATCCAGTTCAGCAGTTTAGAAGAAATAAAGAAGGGGTGAACAATAGATAGGAAGCATGAAATAGTATTAATCAGATTGACGGCAAATAATGCATTGATATGAAATGACCACCACTCAACAAGTCATTTTACTAAGATATTAACTATCCAAATTATGAAAGACAGAACTAGCTTTGCAATTCATTTTTAGGATTTACACTACCTTTTCCAAGGAGGCAAGACGATCAACTGTCAAAGCGTCTGATTGGACAGCTCCACAGTCCAATAACACCTAATTGCGCACACGAAAATTTAATATTTTGTTTTGCAGATTTACAAAGAAAAAAAGGGCAACCCAGTGCACAAGGCTTCCACCATATTATGTATACAACAGAATAAAGTGGCATCAAATATGGTGAGACAATAATAATGATAACTAATCCATTTTCTTGAAATATTAGACTACAATTAGGAATTTGCATTTGCAAAGACAAGAACCAAACATTTCCCCCACATAATCAATTCAGTTGAACTGACCTTGCGAAGGTGAAGATTAGGTGATTGTATCTCAGAAGTGAATACATAGTCAGGAACAGCAGTGACCACATGAACTTCATGCCCACCTAGAATGAGATTGCGAACCACCTGTGCAAAAACAAAACACATCAGTTATTAAAGAGAAACATAAATCAATTTAACATGGGTATTACATTGCATGATTAGGTTCATGAATTGAACGAAAATTAAGCAAACCACCAACATCTCAATCATCAACACAGGTCTGTTTAGCAAATACCACTCATTGCAGCTCAAAATTCACTCCACACTGACACAGAGATCGACAACAAACATCCAATCACCACAGCTAAACAAATACACAACTTAGAACAGATCTGAACAACATATTTTCACACCATCAACAGCCTCAGCTAATCGGTAATGTAAGAAATGGGAAATGTGTAACATTACAAATCAAACAGACCCTGATAAGCAAATAGCGATCTCATCCAATCAGCCACAACTCAAAAAAATCAAACAACCCAGCAACATATATTGACAACAGTATCAACCTCAGTTAACTGGTATCACAAGCTTGAATTTTTGCACCAAAATGTACTAGCAAAACAAGAATCACGAAATGGGTACACTGCAAATTCACCACACAAACAGACCTCACCAGATCATAATAGAAATTCGAAGGAAGTCAAAATCCAAACCCGAAGCCCACATTTAACAGTAAAAGGACCCAAAACAACAACAACAAACACCGTACCTCGACGACTCGAGTGGCGTGGCCAAAGCCGTGACCGGTGACGTAGTAAGCAAACACCAATGGTTTCTTTGCACCCATTTTCATAAACCTCTGGAATTGAAAATCACCACCAATCTGACCGATTGATCACAAACATATACATACATATATATATGGTAGATTGTGTAAGACGATAGAAATGTGCGTCAGTGAGACGTAGGGTGTGGATGGTGAATTGAATCTTGATTTGGATAGTTGAGTGAAAATTCAAAAATAGGTAAGTGTTGTTGTGTAGTGTCCGTTTATGGATTGTAGATATTAGGAGCGTCATTTTATCAACAGACTGAAAGCGATAATGAGACAACAAATGATGGTGCAGATTAACTGTTCAGATAGATATATTAATGGCTGATTCTTCTCTGACTCTCGCCAAAAGATTTGACTTCGCTTCTTTCACGATATTCAATCATGGGATGCCACTTCGCTTATTCGGATATGTAACAAAAATCGAATAGGCAATGGTTTAGTTTATAAAGTCAACGCTAATGGGAATATATAATTGGGTTACTAGACAAATTTTTAATTAATAATGAGGGCAGATTATTTATAAATTTTCCAATCACACTTGTAGTTACATAATAATGTAAAAATTTGTATCAAAATCAGTTTTTTTCAGCTTTTATTGTGGGTATATATCTGACTATCTTAGTAAAATTAATCTATATCAATATGATACTTTAATTATAAATAATAAAAAATACAATTACACTGGTCTCCATCATATAAAAATAGATTGAAGAATAGTGAAGATGAGAGTTGATGCCATACAATTCATTGATGAATTCAGAAATCCAATACACAGTATGAAGAATGGAGAATACAATTTTCCTGCAATGCTTCAGAGTATTCTATATATCGTACAATTACTAAGCATTCAAAAAAGGAGATTCTAAATGTTTGTACTCTTTTTCATTTCATGCAATGCAACCCCTCACAAAATCTCTTCATTCCTGTCAAAATATTTGTTTCCCTCTTCAATTGCTAATCACCATCATGAAGAGGACTTGAATCCCTTAACCATTTCTGCTCCTCTTGCTTCTTACCTCATCAGTCTTCTCTGGACAAGTCTTGCTTTCATCTTCACTATTCTTCATTGATTGGTCCACAGTTTCAACTTCCTTCTTGTTCGTCTCTTCGGTATCATCATAGCCCTCCATGTCATCAGCTTCTTCCTCGCTTAACTGCTCCACAGGATCCTCGGTTTTTTCTTTCAGAGATTCAATTGCATCCATCATCTCTCTATTCACCTGGTGTAATAATCAGTTCCATAAACTCGTGTCCTTGTAACAATTTAGTCAATCAAAGAAAGTCGCGTGAAAGGCATAATTAATAAGAACATAATATAAGTGAAGGCACAGCACCTGAGGATCTCGGAGGAAATCAGAGATGTCAGTTGGGCAACAAGGACAGTTCATGACATTTTTCCGTGAGCGAAGTGATCGTCCACCTGCATTTCTCTCTTGCACAAAAGTCTTTCCGGCAAAGGAATTTTCAAGACAAGACTTGCAAAAATTATGAGCACATGGTGTAGTTAAAGGAAGGGTCATCACTTTGTGGCAGAGAAGACAACTGAACTCTGCATAAGATAAATAACCAAAGTTACTATAAAATTTAGATAAGTTTTTTCATGCATACCAACTATTATATAAGTGCCATAATTTCAGCCTGTTAATTAGTTTAAAGCTTTTATCCTACTACTCCATATGCATTAGCAACCGAAACAAACTTTTGGAAGTGATATAAATATATGAAAGTTTCCTCCAGGGAGGGATGCAGCGAAAACAAACCTTTCAGGAGTCTCTCTCTAATAGATGTATTCTGTGTTTGCCTTATTACTTTCCTTAACCTTTTTCTATCCTCAGGATCAACTACGTTAACTGACTTTTTGCTCACTGGTGGAGGCTTTTTCCATTTCCAGCAACTATCTTCCTCCTGATAAATATGGAAAAAATGTTATGCACATTGTCCGACAATGTAATTGAATTCCAGGCCAAAACTGGTAACAGCATTGGTTATTGAGAATTGATCTAACAAGGCAAGGGTTCAAGCTCAGATTCCATTTCCATGAAGTCGTGAGGGTATCAAATAGGGGGGCAAGATATTCCAATAGTCGCAACAAACCAGTAAAATAAAGCTTAAAGAATAACCTCAACCCACTTACATCAAAGTCCCATGACGGGCTCTCCTTCCTTTCCATTATGTCAGTTGCTTTCTTGAGCTCCGGAATCAATGGCAAAGGTCTAGGCCTATCCCCAATGTCATCACTGCAATCAAAAATGGAAAAAATTTAGAGAGAGATTTGAAGTAACATAGAATTTAATAGGATAAATGGACCCAAAACAAACCTTGTCCATGGAGCAGGTTCATTGTCACATCTAACAAATAGATATCGACAGACCTTAAAACCCTAATAAAAGAAAATCCAATCAGTAAACCTGTATAGCAAAAACCATTATACAATGAACAGTTTCAGAATAACTAGATCATATTTTACTTGAATTCCAACTTTACGCCAGCATTTTTCAATTCTGTATATTCCATCATATCGCACACCCTTCTCAGGAGCATAAGCAGATCTTTTCTCCTTGTGGGACCTACTCATCAAAGGAACAGGTTGTTGTCAACTAGGGTACAAAAACAAGTGCCACACAGGAACAAGAGAGAACAAAATCAATAGTTGAAATTAGCACAGGGATAATAATAGCTCTCACACTCAGCATTTCCCAACTGCCTTTAGAATAACAAAAACAAACACATTTTTAGCAATATTTGCATATAATTGTGTACTAAAAGGAATTATCATAGTTAAAACATGGAAAATCTTTCCAGGATCCAAACCTAAGAATTATCTGATGTTATGGCGATATGATGCTAGTTCTAGGTTTCACTAAAAGGACAACATTTTGAAAATACAAACTTTGAATCAGCACTTGAATAGTTAAACATGAGAGTTCATGACAGTTGATTAATCCCACTCGATGGAGACTTGCAGAAATAGAATGCTCAAGTTTGAGCCCCAGTCCCCATCTTTTATGACATTAAGCGAGAAAACAACTTAAGCAAAATGAAATTGCAACACATAGAAAGCATATTATAATCATTGGTTGGTGGGTACTCATGAACTTTCATTGCAAGTAAACAGAAGGAAACTCATTAATCCACACCAACACAAGAAATAGGAGGATTTCATGGTAAACGATATTTACCTCACAACTCGAACTGGATAACCATTTCTGCAGCTCACTCGGAGAGCCTCATTAGATTTATCAAACTTCTGATCAAATGACTGCTCCTTGTTTGTTCGTTTATTACCACTGAGATCTCTACCCCCACTGCCATTTGCACAAGTAATTATAAATAAAAGAGCATTGGTGTAAATATTCTATAAGGCCAGAAAAATACAAAAGATAATAAAATCATCACTCAAGTGAATTAGTTAACTCTAAAAATTATTTAGCATACTATTTAACCTACACAACTCAGGTTCACTGATCAATAATGTCATAAGTTCTTACAAACAACTAGGAAAAAAGCTGTGAATATGGTATGGGGTAAAAATTCATATCTCGAGAGTGTTAAGAATGTAGATATATTAAAAACACACCTTCCTGTGTAGAGAAACCATTCACCATGATCTTCATCATCCTGGTACCCTCCTGAGAGTGCCACTGACTGTGCACCATAATCTGACTGCCCAGCAATACCGGCAACGTGAGGAAAATGAGCTCCCCATTGACGGCATTCCAGCCTATCCTCCCAGCATTCCCCAACCATCACACCCTGGTTCCTTTCTGGGTCATTTTCAGCTGTGATGGGCCCAAAATGATCAGGGGGGATGGTGACAAATATCTTCCCGCTAGCAGCATTGGCTTTCCCTGTCTTCTTTGCCCGCTCTGTTGTATATGCCTTTTCTGGTCTGTCCTGGTTTTGCACATACTGATAGACCTTCTGAGAGCCTCGAGAAGCTGTTGAATCTGCCATCTTTGCCATTCGAATGGCTGCTACTAAGGAAGAGTTAATGCGAGGTTGACTTGCCATTTTGGCAGGAATGGCAGTGCGACACTTTGCACAAGATCTCTTTCCTTGCCCAATCCACTTCTCAAAGCATTTTAAGCAAAAATTATGTCCACATGGAGTCTACAAAAACAAGTACAAAAAAAACCTACTGATTATTAATGTGCATACACCTACTTCCATATCCCCAAGTTTTTCATTTATGCATCTTTCATGACCCACGCAAACAAAACAAGGCAAGCAGCTGCAAGCCAACTAACATACTGGATTAGACACAGAGTCTGTTAACCAAGCAATCAATACCAAGAACATATAGCAGAAACAACTCATTCTCATCACTCTGAAAATCTAACAAATAATATGATTGAACAGTACATGTATAAAAATTAGGTCAAGATAAGCTAAAAGATTAAAAGGCATATTAGACAGTTCATGAATCTGAAAACATTTATGAATAAAAAAGAATTAAAATAGAAAATAAACGAGACAAATGTATCAATTCAATCTGATATAAATTAACTATACACATTACACCATGAAAATAATACCTCAAACAGAGAGTCAATTAATCACACGAAGAAAACGCTGTAAAATCTGAAGCTATGTCAATGTTTCATCATAGATTCGACGCAACACAAACTGAGAAGATGAAAAACAAACCGTCACAGGCCGCTCCATCAGCTGCATACAGACGGAACAGTTGAAGGTTCCACTGAGAATATCAAGCACATTCTTCCCCTTCCTCTCCTTCTCCACTTCAGCTTCCTTCTCACCGCTCACCAACTGCTGCCGCTTCGCAGCCTTCTCTCGCTCCGTCAGCGACTCATCAGCCTCGATGGCCCGAATGGCCGCCACGAGGCTCCCTTGCTCCACGGCCGGAGCGGAAACATCTGCGGCGACGCACTCGCCGGAACAGTCGGGACACTCCCATTGGAGCGTGGAGGCGAGGTTATCGGGGCGGAGCGATTGGAGGCAGTTGGCGTGCCAGGGAGTGACGCAGGTCTTGCAAGTGAGCTTCTCCTGGTCGGGCGGCGAGGCCTTGCAGGCCATACAGACGCCATCTCCGTCGCAGGGGAGGAGGGGGCTATCGTGCGCCATGGAGGGTAGCGTAGGGGACAAGAATGGACCAATGGGAAGAGAGAGAGGCAGAGAAAATGGGAGAGTGCGAGAAGAGAGAGAGTGTGTGTGATCATATAGAAGCAAGGCGGGTTTGGGGAGATTTTCGAATTTTCAAAATTGGGGTATAATCAGGTACGGTCGAGTGCTTTTTAGTCTAGTTTTTCCCCCCCAAAATCCGTTGTTAGCTTCGATGCAGTGTATTAGATTAAGATTAGATAATTTAGATGAGACTATAAAAATATTGGGTGCATGGGTTCTTATGTACTTTAATCAAATTCAATGGAGTAAAAAAATACGCTGGTGATACTGTAAATTAAGCCATTGCTAACTTGGATACATTCACTTCAATGGGATGTATATTCTTATGGATAATATTATTAAAGTGATTACAATTCTTTATTCACTATCCTATTGGTCAATTTTAAAATATAATAATAACAATGAGACGTCAAAAGGTTATGGGCCATGACACAAAGAGTTCATTACTTTCCTCTAACATTTAATCCTCATAAGAGGCTACAAAGTTATAAGAAGATCTCATCACATATTATCAACATTTTCTTAATAGTCTAAGAGGCTTCCAATGAGAGTTCTCACTTCTAAGTCTCTCTTTCTCATTGGGTCACCTTCAAGACTCCCCTCGTCACCAATTCACCATTGATTCTCTCTCGCCTCACAAGTTCAACACCAAGGCTCCCCGCTTCACTAGGTCACCTTCAAGACTACACATCTCATCTGGTCACCTCCAATACTCTTCGTCTTACCGGCTCATCTCCAATAATCTCTGTCTCATTAGGTCACCTCCAATACTTACCGTCTATTGGGTCATTCTCAAGATTTCCCACCTTGACGGGTCACTTCCAAACCTCACTGAATTACCTACAAGGCTCTTCACATTACTGGTTACTACTTACTAGTATGTTGGGCGAAGTAATAGAGGGAACTAGGGTATCCACTCTATATCTCTAAACTCTAAAGGAATGCGTGAGCTCCAAAGCCCACCTGATGCATACGGGATGACACGTACGAGAACTTATAACTCAAGCACACGAGTCAGCCCTAAAGCGGACCCACTCTTCCAACAACCAATCACACAACAACACATTATCACCTTAGTTTGTAAGTACAAATTTTTTCATCCTTAGTAAGATGAGAGATCCCACAATTTACATAAATACTTTCTCTTTGGAATTATCTCTAGAGTACTTTCATAAAATGTGTGGTTTGGATTCACTCAGAATATATTCTTACTCTCACGCCTGAGGTAAATTTTTAGGCACAATCTAGGTCTCTTCTTAACAGTATGCTACCCTTGTGCAAGCTTTAAGAACCCAATAGCAAGGACTTAAGCTTTCGGCTACACCCTCTAAGACCTCAACCTCTAGATCCGCCCCAAGACGCTAAACTTATAACATTTCTAAAACAACTATCTTAACATGTGGATGGTCCCCTAGGGGATGTCGCAATGGTCAAGACACACATTTCCAAGTGGGAGTCGTGGGTTCAACTCCCATTGCGTCGGGTGGAGTGGAGTTTACCCCTGTTGTGTAGCGCAACTAATAAATAAAAACTCAACATGTGGATGAGACAACAATAATGTGATTGCATTCGTTCGGTTTTGGATATGATTCGTTTGGATTTCGGGGCACGAGTCAAATTTTATTTTTTAGTTAAAGAACGTGATATGATTCGTTCGGGTTCTGTTTAAATTTGTTCAAGTTTCAAGCCACATGTCAAATTCTACTTTTTAACTAAACAATGTGATTTGATTCGTTCGGGTTCAGACTGAATTTGTTCGGGTTATTGAGTCGTGTGTCAAATTTTTTTTAGTTAAACAATGTGATTTAATTTATTCGGGTTCGAATAAGATTTGTTTGAGCTTTGGACTGCATGTCAGATTTTACTTATAGCTAAACAATGTGATTTGATTTGTTCGAGTTCGGATTGAATTTGTTCGTATTTTTGAGAAGCGCGTCAAATTTTACTTTTTAGTTAAACAAAGTGATTTAATTCTTTCGGGTTTTTGAGCCACGTGTCAAATTTTACTTTTTTAGTTAAACAATGTGTTTAATTCGTTCGAATATCGGGTTGCATGTCGAATTTCACTTTTTAGTTATTCGGCTTGAATTAGGTTAATGTCGGATCGGTTCCGTAAGCTCGCAAGTTCAGAATTATTTATATAGTTTATAATGAAATAGCAAGCGGCCCGCAGTTTAGGCCCGGCCCATTTAGGCACACTTTAAACGCGGACTGTTTTGACCCTAGCCGTTTTAGCTCGCGGGCCCGCGCAGGCTTGGCCCGAACTCGGCATGCAGCCCGCATTACCATGTATATGCTAAGTTACTTTAAATTTGTGAAAAACCTCATATTGAGACAAATATTTGAAGTATAATTTACAATGTGCAAGTGAGTAAAACTTTTTTTTTCTTTTATGAAATAGTAAGTGAGCAAAACTTATTCGATGGTAATTGGTAAGTAGATATGGGATGTTCAAAAGGGTAGACCCGGACCGACCCGGGTTCAAAACACACACCCGGAGACCGGATCGAACATAACACGGGTCATAGTCCGGAATGTTCTGGTTAAGGGAGACCCGGACCGACATGACCTGGATTCAAACATAAAAAACAAATATTTATTCTTTACCACCAAATCTGAACACTCTTTGCCATTCTCAGCCCCCATTCGAAGCTCGCCGTCGTCCATACCACACCTTCGAGAAGAAGAAAAAAAAACAGACACTAATGAAGAAGAACCCTAATACCCTATTTCAACCAAGTAAGACCTAAAGTTACCAAACTAACCTTCCATACTCTATTAAATTTAGTTTTTAAGTTGGGACATTTAAGTAATTATACAATTATATATATATATAATATATTATATTAACATCCGGGTTGGGTCCGGGCTCATCCGGGTTTGACCCTGATCGGACCGAATCCGGTCCGGGTAAATAATATCATAAAAAAGCGGCAAAATAACGAATAACCAACCACTGAAGAGGAAAATCTATATTGTTGGGCATTTTCAACATGCTTTCTGCTGCTTCTTTGTCTGCTCCAAACTCCATAGCAGCCTCGTCATCTCTCTCGCTCTACAACCCTGTAACTTTAAGCCTTTCTTCACTTCCTTTTCCGCTAATTTTTCCTTATTTTTATTTGGAACTAGGGATTGGAATTGACGGCTTATAGTTTCTATGTTGATATTTTCCAGGATTTTGCTGTTCACTGGAGTTTGAAGTCTCGTCGGAGATCAATATTATGTATTTCCCAGGTGGATTTCTGCGCCTCAGTTTTGCATTTACTGCTGCATCTTATAATCTCCCATGTTTTGATGGTTTCACACTTTTGCAACAGCAATTGTTAACTGAATTGGGGAAAGTGAGAATCATTTATCGAGGTTCTTAACTGAATTGGTTGAAATTTGTTGTGTTTTGAAAGAAATGAGTTGGAAAATAGTTGATATGAAGCTCCTTATATTGTGTTCTTGTTTTACTGATATGATTCCCACATTTTTGCAACAGCAATTGTTATGTATTTGAGTTATGATTTGTCCCTCTTTATTTAGTTCAATTATGATTTTTATGGAACTTAAGTAGCGTTTGAATTAGAATTTTTGTTCAGTTATGGGAATAAAGAATCAGGATGGGAATGGTATTCTCATTGTTCATGTTTGTATTATGATTTTTTTTTGTCATGAAAATAGCTCTAGAATGGGAATCTCATTTCCATTCCATTCCATTTCATTCCATTCGTGATTCTCATTCTCATTCCAATTTTTTTAATCCAAATAATATCTTATTTGAGAACCTAACTGTATCCAGTCACTGGCTTGTGGCTTCTCAAAGAGGCCTTGTTTCACACAAGTCACATGCCTGTCTAACGTATTACAAATGTCTCTAGAAGCATACATAAGAGAGTTTAGTTTAGCCCACAGCTATACTGTTGTAAGCTCAAAGAAATGGAGAGGTCGGACATTGGCAGAAGAGGAAGAATTTGGTAAAGTTCTGGTGGAGGATATCATAGAAAGAATGCTCACCAAAACTAAACGACTTAGTCTAGAAACAGACTTATATTGCACTCTCAAAAGTGAATACTGAAAGGAACAGTTAAAGTTCAGATTTTTTTCAATTTGTAGTCAGTAAGTTGTTGTAATTAACATTGTTGTTTAGGGACTAAAATGCAGGCATGTGTTAATTCTTTGACAGGGAAGAAGCATAATAGAGCCAGAAAAGGAGGCAAATCAGCAAACAAGGGTTGCAAACTCCAGGTCAGTTACAAAGGATAACGCTCTCAACCCCAGTTCTCAGATTGTTCTGCAAGGTTGCTCTCCTCCACTGGTTAGCGCACTGAAAGCTTCAGCCAAACAAAATGCTGCCCGTTTTCACTTCCCGGGCCATAATAGTGGGCGGGCTGCACCATCTTCATTAACTCAGCTCATTGGTACAAGACCTTTCCTTCATGATTTACCTGAGCTTCCAGAGCTTGACAACCTCTTTTGCCCAGAGGGGCCCATTTTAGATGCACAAAGGGCAGCAGCCAAATTATTTGGTTCATCTGAGACATGGTTTCTTGTGGGGGGTACCACTTGTGGAATCCAAGCAGCTATAATGGCTACTTGTTCCCCTGGAGATACTCTTATCCTCCCTCGAAATTCCCATATATCCGTCATATCTGCCATGGTGCTGTCTGGGGCACTACCAAAGTACATTGTCCCCGAATACAATTCTGAATGGGACATTGCTGGTGGGATCTCTCCATCTCAGGCAAGTCTGTATATGAAACTTTGTATTCTTGCAGCTCAGCCATTAATTTTTTTAAAATGGTGAGGCACACTTTTCTTTTTCTTTATTAATCTTAGCACTTCATTGTTAATTTGACGAAATAAGTTAAAACCGGATAAATTATATGATAATACTATAATAGTTTGTAGTAGGATATTGACTGATTAATATATATAAGTGCAGCAGCCATTATTTCCTCACATAATATGACCTAAGATGGCTATTTTTATCTTATAGGTAGAGGAAGCTATCAAAGATTTGGAAATGGAAGGGCGAAAAGCCTCTGCTGTTTTTGTCACCTCCCCTACTTACCATGGCATCTGCAGCAATCTAAGTGAGCTTTCGGGACTCTGTCATTCTCATGGAATTCCACTGATTGTAGATGAAGCTCATGGGGCACATTTAGGGTTTCATCCTCAGATGCCAAATTCAGCCCTTCAGCAAGGGGCCGATCTAGCCGTACAATCCACTCATAAAGTTCTTTGCTCTCTTACACAGTCCTCAATGTTACACATGTCTGGAGATATTGTAGATAGAGATAGGATTTCTAGATGCCTTCAAACCCTTCAAAGCACTAGCCCTAGTTATCTGCTTTTAGCGTCGTTAGATGCTACTAGAGCTCAACTAAGTGAAAACCCAGAAACTATTTTTAACAGATCAATGGACTTGGCTGTTGAAGCAAACCAGTTAATCAGAAAAATTCCAGGCATCACAGTTCTAGACTTTTCAAGCTTTCCTAACTTCCCCACCATTGACCCTTTGCGGCTTACTATTGGTTTTTGGCAGCTTGGTTTATCTGGTTATGAAGCAGATGATATCTTAGATAAGGAGCACCAAATCATCTCTGAACTTGTTGGAACCCGGTCTGTTACTTTTGCGATTAACCTGGGAACTTGTGGAGAGGATATCCAAAGGCTCCTGTTAGGAATAAAAGGTTTATCAGCAACTTACTTATTGAACAAAAGGTTAAAAAAGAGTGTAGAAGATAGCGGGTTTGAACCCTTTGCTGGTGTTAATATGAGCTTGAACCCCAGGGATGCCTTCTTTTCAAGTAAAACAAGAGTGAGTATTAGTGAGAGCCTTGGGAGGATCTGTGGGGAGCTCATATGTCCATACCCACCTGGAATTCCGGTTATGATCCCTGGTGAAGTTATAACTGAGAGAGCTTTGGATTATCTGTTGCATGTTAAAAGCAAGGGCGCTCTTATTACCGGAGCTTCTGACCCTCTACTCTCCTCCATTGTTGTCTGCATAGAGTAGCTATTTTGAGGGAAAAGTAATATGAATAGCAAATCAATACTAACATGAATATTGATAAGGTTTATATTTCACCGTGAAGTTCAAGTGATGATATAGAAATTATTAAGTCCAAAGAAAATGTGCTGAACAAGGTTTTGGCAGCCTACTCCCAAAGTGCTGAGAAAATTCTGATAAAGAAGACCTTCCTAGGGCTGTCAGGAAGCTGGTGAAAGAGGTTCGTTTGATTACTTGTTTTAAGTTGATAACATTGACTGTATATAGGGAAAAAAAGAAGTTCAGTAGCATACTGTTTTGCTGAGTTTTATTACATGTCAAATTGTATTAGTATTTGTTCTTCAGAGATTTTGTCTAATGAGGTGGTAGGACTGATGTTGAAAGATGTAAGAGGATGTAGTGTAATGATGATGGTCTTTCTTCAAACCAAATCATTCTTGTATCAATATGAAAATCTGGATGATGATTACAATTGTTAAAACTGTGTTTTTTTTTTCTTCTTCTAGGTTTTGCATTGGTCTATATATGGTTATTGATCTTGTTTTTATATGTTATCATCCTCGATTCGCCTTCTTCATCCCTACCATTACAGTTTAGTAACTTTACGCCCCCTTAAACTATTTGCCTACTTGAACCAAACTTTATCTTTACTTTATTTTCTTCATTTATTCTTTTCCATATGTTTTTAGTTTGCTTACATTGTAATTCATAAAGAAGTATATATATATATATATATATAGTTCTATAATACATATGCATATTCAGATATCAGTTTCTATCTTTCAGAAAAATAATGCTTATGTTGCTAATAACAAGCTTGTTTTAAGCTCGCCGCTAATCATTTTGTGTTCAGCAATAGAAATTCATTTATTTATTTTTGATATTATTGTATATAAAATATCAGAGACATGCAGGTTTGTCCTATGTTTCTGTGCTTGCACACATTGTTTTGCCCTTCTCTTGAACCTCACTGTGCAGCACAATCTGTAATTTTCATGATCACGGATGAACAATCTTATACGTTGTTTTCCACCGAGCCAAGCAGTTTAGACGCTTAAGATTTTCTCTAAGGTCTCGGGTTCGTGCCTCCCGATGACGGTATACTATATGTAAATCCCGATAAAAAAAAGTTTTGTGCTTCCCTTCATTTCTAAGGTTGTAGAAGAAACCTGAAAATGCTGTTTCGCGACATCTGAAGGGGCATACAAATAGTTTTATTTGTATATTTCTCTCTTTTGTATGATATTTTCGAATACACCATATTTGAACCTGTTATATTAGATGTTTAACATTCATTTAAGTATATTATTGATAATTCATACATTAAAACCGGACACTTGCTTAGGATCATCGAGTTTAAAAAGGAGCAATCTCAAGAAATCAAATCAGCTAAACCTCAAGTGAAGTACCAAACATCAATCAGAGGAAAAGAGTCAGGACCAACATAAAATTTCATTTCATCTATTCGAGAGCAAAAACAAACAAATGCTATGATAACGATCCTCAAATATAATATAAATCCTTCCTATATATAGATTTTCTTTTCTATAGATATGGAATTTAAAATAATAAAAAATCACCATAAACCTGATCCCAACTGACCCTCCTACTGTGTATGACCAAAAAAGTCACAGAACATAATGCTCTTCTGGATGCAAATGCAATATATCAAAAGCCAAAACAGGAATATAATCACCATAAGCCTCTCAGAGATTGTGATCATGATTGCTAGACTGATGAATCTGATTATAGACTGGACTACTGTTTTGTATCTGCTTAGAAGGTGATCTTGCTTGTTTCTTCACTGGAGGACCAACTACAGGATCCTCATAGGTCGGCGGTGGGAGAGAAGGCGTCCCCCCGAGCTGCAGGTTTGTGCATGTTCTTGGACCTGCCCATGATATCGGTTTGGCTGCATCAAATACACACAAATTTAGTTCACCAAAACAAATTTGTTCTGTTAGCACCTAAAGTTTCATTTCGTAATTAGCTCTAATCCTTTACCAACATCTAATGTGATCAAACAAGGCCTTCTCACAAAGATAAAAACAAAACATTCAAGTGTTGCAAATCAAATGGTAGTGTGTTGAAAACAGCAAAACAATAGTTCTTTTTATAAGCAATGGGACAGCAGGCCTGTAAAGGTCACCCTGTTAGTTGTTAGCTCTCCCCTTAAACCCATAAATCCCACCCCATACCGTCGGCAAAGAACCCGAGACCTCAAAGGGAATCCAAAGCGCATCAACCGCTTGGCCCAACATGCCTTGGTAAGGAAAACAATAGTTATCTAGAGCGAGGAGCCTTTAATGAAAATCAATAACAAGAAATAAGGCAAGAAAAAAATAAATAGACCTAAGAGTAATGACTAAAGAATTTAGGGAGACATTTTGAGGACGATGGATAATCTCATCAAAGCTTCATAAACATCAACTGCATCGATTAAAGAAAAAAGGGAAACATTCTGTCCCCATAATTCAAAGAGATGTTTTGCATAACATTTTGCTAGCCAACTTCTCCAAGCATGAAATTAAGATGGGTTATTTTCAAATACTATGTGAAGTATAATAACCACATCAATAGTACTGAAGGATTTAATTGATTTGGTCAGGGACGTCAAGCTATGTTGGATTACCAAATATCTTGAAAAATATAATTCCCCAAAGAGTACACACCTTCGGTAGGTTCTAGAGGTCTTGACATGCCCACCTTGGTGCCATCATATGGAGCCGTACGAGCAGGTCGCTTCCTGACATAATTATCCTGCAAAGGCTTTGGACTTTGAAATGAAAATTGTGACATTGTCACCCCATCTCTTATATACTCTGGATGTTCCACCAAGTACCTGCAAATTCAAATACATTTCAACAACCAAGCCATTTCCCAAACAATGTCTAAATTCACTTCATGCAGGCACTGTTTAACAAACAACGATTGATGATTATGCCAGGAGAAAATAAAACATACTTCTGAATTTCCACCATAGAGCGAAGCTTTTTGCCTGATGGTGACACATAATACCTAAAAAATGCAAAAAGAGCATATCACAACAAAGTAAATAATTGACTGATAAAAAGAACCATCTATACGGCTACTAATAGAAATGCAAACTGTTACGAGGCTATTAAATATAATAGTAGCAACATGAGGTTTCAATATTTGATGAACATAACAAGCCTAACTTAAGGAAATAAACGAAGGATGCTGACAAGAACTCATGTAAGTATATCCTCCACTGTACATGATAGCTAATCACTCTTTTAAGAACAATTTTATAGCCACACTAAATTAAAATCGACAAAAGCTGTTATGGCTGTTACACATTCAGTAATCATATTTTAATTAGCTCCATTGAGAGAAGGTCTATTCTTATTCCCATAATACCTGATGCAACAGACGATCCAGGCATTGGAATATAATATAAAATGTACAAATGGGGACTTCAGCTATCAGTTTCAACTTTTAGTTGAAGTTGATCCTCTAACATGTATCAAAGCCTATTGACCTAGAGGTCGCAAGTTTGAATCCTGGGCACCCCCAAAAATTCTATAATTGATAACTTGTCTATTTCTCAAATCTTTCCATCTATCACCTGTTATCTCTCTATGGGCTTCTATAAGGCTCTCATTTCCCTGGCCTTTGTATGCCTATTCTCCTCTTTCTAAAAGCCACAGTGGGCTCTTTGCCTTCTCCTATTGGTCCACATGCAAAGCCATAATGGACTAGCACGTAATGGGGCGTGTTGGAATATAATATAAAAAATATATAAATGAGAACTCAACTTGAACTTTTAATTGAATTGGTCTTCTAGCATGTATCAGAACCTAATTGACCTAAAGGTTGCAAGTTCGAATCCCGGGCACCCAAATTAAAAAAGTACTAGAGTTATCTATATTCTCCTATCTACACATGTAGACTTCAACTATCAGTTTACACTTTTAGTTGCCACTTTAAACTAAAATTTGCAACCCAAGAATTTAAATTGCTGGCTAAGAAAAAGAAATTGCATCATATTATAATCCCTCACGCAATGAGGGGATAATGAAGTACACGAAAAGTAGCCAATAAAGAATGGTGAAATGCTGCATTACAAAGATGGGAACCTTTTAAATTGGGAGTGTTGTACAAGTTCCTCTTGAAAGGGCAGTCGCATTAATCGTAATTCTCCTAAGGCGTGAGGGGAGAATGAAGTACACGAAAAGTAGCTAATAAAAAATGGTAAGATGCCGCATAACAAAGATGGGAATCTTTCAAATTGAAAGTGTTATACAAGTTCCTTTTGAAAGAGTTGGGCAGTGACGTTAATTGTAATTCTCCTAATAATTTCATGGAGATCAGAGTATGAGATTTACAGTGGATATCGGTCAGATCTAGCAATGCAATCATTGCAACTAGACAACTAGACAAGCCGAAATCAGGGAAGAATAACAATTTAAAACACAAGATAAGAATCAAAAGGAAAAAAAGAAGTGAAAATAAAAGAAAATCATTTCTAAATAAGATTGGCTCACACCTCTAGCAAAAATATTTTCATACAACTGTGAAGAATAATGAACAAAAGTACAAAATACTTTGCTTTTGATTAGAACAGAATACAGGCTTTCGAACTACTCAATCATAAGTATACTATAGTGTACACAGAGGATAGATATTTATGAGTATTAAGATATTCAGAATCCCATATATATGGGATATACTGGTGTATGCCCTACTAAAATAGTTTAATTTGCTCCATAGACTAAGCCTTAACCTAGGCCTATTTCTTATTTGAGTCTGAGTCAACTTTTGTAATATATCAAGGGCTTATATTCTAACATTAAATTATATTCTCCACAGTGAAAATGTCCAACACGAAGAGGCTGTAGTAATTTAAGATTTGTGAGTAACTTTTAGACAATTTTATATAAAGTGAAAATGAGTAACAGGTGACCCACTCATTGTACCATTAACTGCTCGTCAGAACTCACAGGAAGAAAATAATAATACAAAAAAATAAGTAGATAGGAAAGCAAAACATACACGTCAGCAAACTTGGTGCATCCTTGACCCCTAATATGTAGAAGGCGTTGCCAACCAGGAGGGGGTTGTGCAATGTTTGGCTTATCAATGGCCCAAAGCCTACTACCATCCTGAGATATATCTTCAGGGTCACTGCAAGAAATGCTAGGCCTCCATACACGAGCTGATTTGCACACAAAAGGCACTTCAAGAATGCGCTCTCGAATAGCTTCATACCTCTCCTTTGTGGGAATTAGCCTCCACTTGAAACACTCGGCGCATTGTACAGTGAATGCCCCAACAGACGGTGAAATTGAAACTCTAGGTATAGATGGTGCTGAGTAAGTCAGCAATGGAGGAGGTTGGAGCTCAATAGGATCAGGGACAATTTTAATTTCCCTATTTCCATTGGCCACAGGATCATAAAGAACCAACTGCTTACAGACGTCATCTTCTTCCCCTGTGTCCTGAGTGTCTGAAGTAGTAGAAGAAGCAGCATCATCAGAAGAAGGAGAAGAAGGAATATCTACTGGTAATACTGCATGGAACTCATTTTCTTCTTTCACCCCAAAAGAGCTTTCAGGGCGTGACTGCATTTCAATAGATCCGAACTACCTGAAATGAATAATGTAATGAGCAAAGTATAATTGATGAAAAAATAAAACATATAAGTTTTTACATAGTGAAGCAACATAACTTATCTACATATTTATTCGATCGACTAATTTTCCTGAAAATTTATGAAGACCGTGCTATACATTAAAAGACAAAACACGCATGCAAACATAGGTCATTACAAGTGTCAAACAATGTAACCTCGCTATTCATAAGTAATGCTGCAAGGAATATAACTACATACAATCCCAAGTAAGAGGTGTGAAAATCATGCTTCCAGAAGAAACTAATGAGGGTAGTCCTTTGTTAATCATACAGCTAAATCCAGGTAACACACATTCCGATAGTTACATCAGACTATGACGAAAGTTACTATAAGGTTGATAGGGTCCTACAACGAGAGAAACCAATCTCCCCATGACATGTCAAACATGATTGCCCTTGATGATCCTACCTTCTTGGGGATTAACCCTTTAAAATACAGGATTATTGGTTCACACTCGTTACCTACATGGCTACATCAAATACCCAAGCTGGAAAATTTTCATAATGTGATGAAAAATCTTATTAGTTATTATAAGAACCTGCCACATACAAAGAGTTAAAAATTATATGATAGCTTGAGCTTTATGTAGACATGGTTCATAAAATGCCAAATAAGTTCCACAACAGCATATTTAGTATTTATAACTCAGAATATAACTAACCTATATACTTGAATTAAATAGCTCCCACTACCAAGAAGAGCTATATTTCCAGTATCAATAGTTCCATGTTGAACATACAGGTAAAATAAATTATATAAATGAATACAAAGGACAAGATTCTAATCTGGAAAGAAGTAAATTAATAAATTAAAATGAAAATTCATGTATGGAAATCAAACTGCTCAAAATATTTTTATCACATGAGACTACCAGAAAGCACTATTCTATGTCCAAATGACCTTTTTTTGTTTTTCAAGGTTTTTCAAAGATTTATTTCATTGCTCTGAAAACTCTTGCACCTATCTGCTCTAAAGTTCGGCAACATATATAAATGACAGTGAAAACGTGTTTAGATGGTTCACAACACAATATTTTTTCAAAAATGGTTTACAAACTGGATCTCATAGCTACATGGTTATGGACTTATGGTTCAAGTCAAAGATAATAGAAAATACTTTATTAATCGAGCAATCAGCACATATTGTGCTAGCTTGAGGCTTATTTACTGATGTTAAAGCTTCACATTTTTCATCAGATTAATCTTATGCATGAGCTCAAAATATTTCCTATCATATCAGGATACAACATGAATTTAACTATTTTCCGAAATTTCTTCTGTTATTAAGGTGCATTTCCTGAGCTCAAACTTATTTGCTCTTGTTCATTTCTATCACAACAATCTGCAACGCCTAGGTAAAGGGTCCTGATCCCACTAGGGTGACCTGACCCAACTAAATACCCTTCTCCTCAGGATTGCAGGCTATAGCTTTCCATAGAACTCATTATGTATTGTATCAATGTTTGTTTCTAAACCTCCACATCATTTGATCCCTCCCTCTAGCAGCTCTCTCAAATTTAAAGCTTGAAAAATAAACAACCGATTTCAGCAAGCAAGATACTGAAAATAACCAAACTACCTCTCCACTAGAATCCAATTGTTCTGACCACCAAGGAAAGCTATATATCCAGCGCCGACGGTCCCATGTTAAGCACTGCAAATTAAAAATGTATACTTTAACACAAATATCAAAAATGAATAATCAAAATTCCCAAAAAGACAATATGAACAAATCAAAATGATTATCCCAGGATAGAAATGGAGCTGCTCAAAAACATTTTTCTCAAATCAGACCATATTGAAACATTAAAAATAAATAAAGCAAAACTCCCATTAAAATCTAATCCCACATCACCTAGTTTAATGCAGGATAGATCTGATTAATTAATGAAAATCTATCCAACATCCAGATTTGAAATTCGGCAACAAAAATAACAGAGAAAACGCATTTATTTGGTTGGTAGTGACAAAAAATTCGAAAATTTTATTTGCCAATTTATAAAAGGAAAAACAAAAAACGTTAAAACGAGCGAAACTGAGATCCATGCCATATCCAGATCTAATAAAAATTTCAAAACAAGAAACGAACAACGCAGCAACAGCTCAGAGTGTTTCGTTAAAGAAAATACAAGAACAAGTAAAAAAAAAAGCCAAACCAGCTCTCATTTGCACGGAACAGAGCGATCACAAATCTAAATCAATTAAAATTAATCATCATAACAAATAAATAGCAGAAAAATTTGCAAATGACAGAGATGTGTACAGGAACAATAGTTTTTTAAATTAAAAATAATCGGATGGAAGAAAAGGGAGAGACGAGTTACGGAGATGATGACCGGAGAATCAGATCCGTCGATCGGAAGGGAATCGCGCGAATCGTACGGTCAGTATTTGCGTACCAGTTCTGCACATCCCGGTGAGAGAGACGAAACAATTAAAAAAAATAGATTCATTGAAAAATGCAGACTTTATATTGTTATTATTTAAAGAAATGTTTTATTTACGACTTTGCCACTCCTCGTATTAAATGGCGGGTAATTAATAAGCTTAATTTTTTTTAACAAATACGTATTAATGACTTAATTAGTTGTGAATAAATTACAACAATATCCTTCAAATACGTTTGTTCCAACACAATCAAACTATAGATAACTAACTTACCATTAAATTCTATTTTAGATTTAAGTGTTTTAATTGTTTTAGATATGTGAAAAATAAATTAGTTACTACCAAGCGCGTGGGTCAACTTGTAAGGGGTTGTTCCATTTTATCCTGAGGTCTCGAGTTCGAGTATCAGGAAATGCAGCTGCGTTAAAACTTGGTACTACCCGGCTCGAATGAGGATTAATTTGGGTGCGTTAAAACACTTTAAAGCTGTCAACCGCAAATTTACGGGCCCGCTCAAAAACTTCATAGTTTAAACCAAAAACACCTTTAAGTTTATGGGCCCGCTCAAAACTTCATGCTTTAGATAAAAAAAAAAATTAGTTAATGTTATACTTTTCAAATATTTTTTTAGCAATATAATTTTATAAATATTTGTTGTAATAAAATATTTGTTGGTGCTGGGCTGTTGCTTTCTTGTTTTGCTTATTACAATTACGAATATGTAATTTATACATAACTAATTTTTGAAACATTTATTTTTGTACTAAATAAGTAGTAAAAAAATATTTATTTAAAATTTAAAATCTCCTTTATTGGAAAAGTTTAATATAATTATTATGGCTTAAGATAATATTAAACTTATAGTAATGTATTCAATGTACCTATTTTAAAAATGAATATACAATTATTTATTCAAACATACTATTCACATGGACGAATGCGGATTCTTTAGTCACCGAGGACAAATTGAATTATTTATACCCTTTAATTTTTTCTTTTCAAAAATTGACAGGGGTAGTTGTACAAAATTATAAAGTGATGGAGGTTATTTAAAGAAAAATAAAGTTGGTGGGGGAAAACTATAAATCAACAAAAATAATTATAAAAAAGGAGGAATGAAAAAATAATTGGTAAATTTAAATATACCAAAAATTTGCATGTTCAATTGAACACAATCGACTATGTAAATTTGTTTGAGATCACAAGCTCATGTATATACATACAAGTTAAAAGACTTTTTTTGGTACTTGAATTTTTGCGTTTGTACACAATTTAATTCTTAAAAAATTTTAAACTTTTAAATATGAATCCAATTTGGTCCCTGAATTTTTTATATAAACTTTAAAAGCAATGACCATTTTGGATTCATATTTGAAATATCAAACACTATTTTGGGTGTGAGAAAAGTTCGGCACTAAATTGGTTCCAAAATAAATGTTCATGATCCAATTGGGTCAAAACACGAAAGCTCAAGAACCATTTTAAATAAAACAATTTTTTTAAACCAAATTAGATTCAAAAGCCCAAATAGACATTTTAACTACAAATTAATATATATCATCGCTACACTTGTGTAGTACACATACGACCTTGTAATATGGGTGGTTAGTAATTTAACCCCAAACCAAAAATATCCATTTTTACAAGTGGAAACATATCATTTAATTTAAAGAATAAACAAAGTAATGAAGTTGGGGTCTATTTTACGGTCTCAAAACACATAATGTGCTCAAATTTTAAAACATGGTTATAGAGGTACCTAAATTTTAGATTCATCTGTAAATCACTAACAATGTTAGAATTTGTGTAAAATAACAATTTTACCATTCATCCATTGTCTTATCCTTATGAGTTCATCGCCGAAAATTCAATGTATTTTTAGTGAATGAATTTTATCATAATTTTTTTGCATTTGCTTAGAGAGTCAAGACCAAGTATCCAGTTTTATTATAATTTTTTTAAATTTTCTGAAAATCCAGTTTTTAGCGCCCGGAAAATAAAAACTTTGAAGTTTTTGGCGCCGAAAACTTCAAACCTTGAATTTCCTAGTCGACGGTAACTGGGTTTTTCATGTCGATAAAGATCGAAAACTTCAATGTTTGAATTTTTTTGGACGCCGGAAACTGGGTTTTTCTCATCGATAAAGATCCAGGTGCCGGAATCCGCAAATCAAAACTAAATTTTAAGTTCATCTTTGCAAAATAAAACTCAAAACTCATAAACCAAAAAACTTCTTTTTAGAGTATTGTTGCAGACTTTGGCAAGTCTTTGAAAACAAATCAAACATATAAAATATTGAACCAGAATTAAATTTCTGAAAGCAAACCAAACTTCAAAGTCAGCTATGAACACTTGACTAACAAATTGGAAACACAAGATGAGTGACAAATCAACTGTGAACTGTGAACACTTGAACACAAACCAAAATCAGAAAGAGAGATTTGTTATAATATCTATCACAAGTTCCTTTGGTTTCAAACAGCCACCGATTAGGGTCCTCTACATTTCAGATGGCAGAGAAGAGGAGGCTTTGTGATGATGGTCTCTGTTTCAAGCCCGAGCTCAGATCCGAAGAGATCCAGTGCGGAGCTCCAGTGAGTGAAGGAGAAGGTCATTTCGATTCACCAACAATAGATTCGGACGACGAAGGAGGGAAGAAGAAGGCGTACAGTGGTCGCGTGTGGGTATTCATTGAAGAATGGTTTTGAGGGAGACAAGAGTATTTTGGGGAAGAAGAAAAAAAATAATAATGCACATGACCAAAAATCTGAAATTTTCCGTTATATTTAACGATTTATAGATGTGCAAATAATTTAGGTATCTCTGAAACTACGTTTTAAAACTAAACTCCGTTTTAAAACTCCGTTACACCAATAAACAAATAAACCTCAAGAAAGAATAGTAACATATCCATTCTTCACTTCTTCATTTCGGTATCTCTGAAACTACGTTTTAAAACTTTGCTACCCCAATAAACAAATAAACCTCAAGAAAGAATAGTAACATATCCATTCTTCACTTCTTCATTTCTCTCTTTTCCAATAGTAATTGTGATTTCACAGCATTTCATGCCACTTTATATAGTGGAGATACTAAACCAGATGTTTGTTTCAGCTGTTTACTTCCTCTGTAAACAAATCACAGGGTAAACAAAACTTCCTCCAAAAAAATAGAGTTAATTTGCATTTTGTGAACTCAACAAAGCAAGGAGATTTGTTAGATATATAGCATCTCTATCATAGACATGTGTAAGCAATCTAGTAATCGCAATGTGACCTTCAACTACACCATCAAGTTATATATAAAAAATCACTCAAGGTTCTAATGCAGAAACATTTGTGCCTATACTTGAGGGCTGATTCAAACTTAGTTCTTTTAAGATGTTTCCATACCCAGACCATAGCCTATACTTGAGCTCTTTACAAAACAAAAGTAGAGATGATGGACTAACTATTAAGGAAAAATGAAAAGAGAGTGCATCGTACAAGCAAAACCATGAGAATAGCAGAAAAAGTAAATGCAATTTAAAGACCAAACCAAAATCCAGCAAACACATGCATCTAAATAATAATTGAAAAAAATAAAAGCATGACTAACAGCTGAGGGGGAGAGGCAAAACCAATAACCTTAACTTCCTATGAATTGTACATATAAACAATCCAAACAAAGAGCAAATGCAATCAACTCCATTCAATGTGAAACACCAACTCATAAGATACAAAAACAAGCAGAAACCACAACCTCAAAGTCTCAAACAAAACACCTCAAAGTCTCAAACAAAACAGTATTAGAACCAAATGAAAAAGGACCTAAAAAACTAACTCATACAATATCAACAAACAAAGCAATGCCCTTAAAGAACACAACTTTGATACTTCTAATGAACATTTAAAAAGTGGGAATTAATAAGAAACCAAATTACCATCAGAAAAAAAGGGAACAGAATAGTGGACAGAATTGAAGCTTTATTACCACAAATTAAATCCAATTCATTTGAGTTTAAAGTCGAAACTCTTCACATAGCCAAATCCATAGATCAGCAAGTTACAGAACATAAATACTAACTAAAAAATCGCGATAATTAGACAAAAAGGTACCGAGCCATAGCAGAATGGTGAAAGACGATCGATCGGAAGGAATCAGACGGGGCTGAGGAGCTGGGAAAGTTGGGGTTTGGGGTCGGAGTTCATGCCGATGATGATAAC
>JAYMTF010000877.1:0-28743 GCA_036897485.1 Pelargonium nanum | reverse complement strand
TATAATATATATTTTTTTATTATAATAAAACAGTAAATTTGCTGAAATTCAAATAAAGTTTAACTCACCATCTCCATCTTAAAATAAGTGTATGTTTGAGTTGAATTTTTGTCATCTGCTTTTTCAAAAAATTAGTTATGCAATAAGTCTACATATGGAGTTAGTATTTGTTAAAATTGGTAGAACACAAGTACATTCGAATGAATATACGACATTAACTAACTCTCATTATTTTTTCTCAAAATAGAAAAGATCACTTATTTTTTCTGTTCTTTTGATTCAATAAAAAAAATATACTATGCACTCCCTCATAAAGAATTGTATTTAATTTTATTTTTTAGGACGTACAAGATACAAAAATATACACGAGAGTTTTAATGCTAAATTTTTTTGTAAGGGATGAGACTTATCTTTGATATTATGATCATAGTATATCTTACCTTCGACGAGATGATCAGTCCAATGCTTAAAAAAAGGTTGTACTGACACTTATAAAATGTGAAATAAAATTTTAAAAACAGTCTAAACATTATTTTTTTAAAAACAATCTAAACATATAAAAATAATCAAACAACCCATAAATCAAATTTACTTATTTTATTTCATGATCTGATCCAATATTCGATATATATAATCCAAATCTAATCAATATTGCACATGCATTGCATGTCCACTTGTGTTTTTGGTTGATGATTGGTAATGTTAACTACGTGGAATTAAACAAATTATATGAAGAAGATCGTGTAGTTTTAAGCAATTATTAAACTTGAACAACTGAACCTTATAAACATAGAATTACAAATAACTTCAAAAAACATTAAAATCTGTAGGATTTATACATTATATTTTTGTTTGTACGGACAGATGAGGTGGCAGCTTGTGGAAGGCCGAAACAGCAGATTCAGAGTCAACCGCGACAACACCGAATCACGACCCATCTCAAAATTAAACATCTGTTTTGAAAAAGTAAAACAGAGAGGACAGCGAGGTTGTTTGTTTTTGCAGACGTTGTTTATAGTTAAACATGGAACTATAATCAGTAGGGGCCACTAAAAATTAATAATAAATTATTTATAAATAAAAAATTGTTGGGTCCCACCGCTTGAACACACAACCCCACAGCTGTTACTGTTCCGTTTTCCAGATCGTTGAAGGTTTCTTTCATTGGCAACATCTGCATCCTCCTTTTTTCCGTTCCCTAACCTCTCTCTCAGGGGACGCGTGTTCTTGCTCACCATTTTCTGGATATTTTCGTTTTCTAGTAACTGAAACTTGGATTTTGTTTTTGTTTTTGCAGAGATCTGTTCACTGGTAAGAGGAATTTGTTGTCTTTTTTGTTCATGTTGTGTTATTGTTTTCTTCAGACATTTGTCCAGCTCTGTTGTGGGTTCATGTGTTGGCTCTCTTACATGTGAATGGCATTGTGGGTTTCTTCGAAATTGGAATTTTTTTCGTGGGTTTTGTGTTTTTTGTGAAGATCTTGAGGTTTCAGCTTGTGGGCATCGAGTAATTGGTTTAAAGTTTGTATCTTTCATTGTTGTTGAAGAGGCTGTTTTGTATGCTGTTCTTAGATTGGGTTGTCTTGTGAATGGCATTGTGGGTTTCTTCAAAATTGGAATTTTTTTCGTGGGTTTTGTGTTTTTTGTGAAGATCTTGAGGTTTCAGCTTGTGGGTATTGAGTAATTGGCTTAAAGTTTATTATTTCATTGTTGTTGAAGAGGCTGTTTTGTTTTGTATGGTGTTCTTGGATTGGTTTGTCTTGTGAATGGGGTTTCATTGATCTATGTATGTTGTGGATCTGTTTTCTGAATTTTGAGTTTTTATTTGTTCTTCATCTTTTGACTTTTTTAGAGAGGGTTGGGGTCTATTTGGTTTGTGGTTTGCAATTTTATTATTTGATTATGGGAGGATATAGATTCTGAATGCAATGTGTCATCACATTTTTGTTGTGCATGGTGGAAATGTTGTTAATTGATTACACTTGTTCCTGAATTTTGTAAATTGTGTTGGTTTTCAAGATGAGTATCTAGAAAATGGGGAAAAAAGGGGGCTGGTTCGCCGCCGTGAAGAAAGCTCTAAGCCCTGACTCCAAGGTATAGAAAATTTAGTTGCATTAAATGTTTGTGCGATATTTGCCATTTTACTAATCCATGATCCTCATTGAAAACAATGTCGTGTATTTCAGAAAGGTAGCAAATCAAAGAAAACATGGTTGGCGAAACCCAAGAGCTTGGATCCCGTTGGTTCATCGGGCGGAATTGCAAAAACGATTCCCGTCCCTCCTCCTCCTCCCGCCCCGCATCACAGAGAAGATGTAAAACTAACAGAAGCTGAGAATGAGCAGAGCAAACATGCCTACTCAGTGGCACTTGCTACTGCTGTGGCTGCAGAAGCTGCTGTTGCGGCGGCTCATGCTGCTGCAGAGGTAGTACGACTTACCACCGTTAACCGTTTCTCGGGGAAATCGAAGGAGGAGATAGCCGCCATCAAGATTCAAACAGCTTTCCGTGGATATTTGGTATGCCATCTTCCTTTACCTGTCTAAAATACCTGTAGATTCATTAACGTTCTTGTATTTCGGCTATTGAGTTACAACTTACACTCCGATTGAAGACTTTTTGTTGAAAATACATTTTCAAGAAATTACTTGTGCTTGAGATTATAGTATACAGACATGTAAAAGATTAAACTCTATCTTCTTTTATATTTGCTTGGAACATGGCCTTATCTTTGAAGAAAAAGTACTCTCAATATGTTACATTCATTAACTTGTATGGGGCTGCAATGCATTGATTACTCCTTCCATTGACGGTTTTGAGTATCTTGCATTAATTGCCTGCATGCATCCTTGACATTATTGAAGCGTTCTTATTAGATGTTCTCTTAAGTAGTTCCCGACTTATGTTTACGGGTTCTACCTATTTTGCTTTTAGTCAAGGAGAGCATTGAGGGCTTTGAGAGGGTTGGTGAGGTTGAAAACCTTGATACAAGGGCAATCTGTCAAACGGCAAGCAACTACCACTTTACGCTGCATGCAGACTCTTGCTCGTGTGCAGTCTCAGATTCGTGCACGGAGGATTAGGATGTCTGAGGAGAACCAGGCTAGACAGCGGCAGATCCAACAAAAACAGGAGAATGAGCATGATAAGATGAGAGCCTCTGTAAGTTCCGTGTCTTGCAATGTTTGCCTTCCTATGTAGATTTTATGCTTGCTAAGACCTTTTAGAAATAGAAAAGCATTTCATTTTGGTTTGCTCATATTGAATTTGCCTTTCACTTCTTTCCCTTCTTTTCTGTTTCGTTTCAAGACACTGTCCGCGTAGTTTCTGTCTAATATTTTCAGGCAGTACTTGAGTTTGTCACAATAACAGGTCAAGTTTGGGGAAAACATTGCAGTTTCTTTGTTTGCACTTTTGTATCTTCTGATGTTTTTCCAGACAAAAATTTACTTGAAAGAACCAAGTATGAGAACAAAAAGAAAATTAGTTCTAGAACTCTAAAAATGTTTTTTCTCTTCGGTCTAGAAGATGAGAGAAAATACTCACTATTATGAATGGAATGCCTATTTGATTATCAAGAGCCAATAAATTTCCTGGTTTAATTTTATTTTATTTTGCAGTTTATATAAAATAATATTGCTTTAGTGTCTCCTGATCTATATATATTGGATGCTGGTTTTTCCTTGGCTTAATTTTATGAAAAAAAGTTGGTTTGTTTATTCAAATATTATTTTTGTTAAAGCTTAGTAGAAATAATGGTCTTTTGTTTGTGAAATGGATCTAAATGCTGAAACTTCCTTTTACAGATGGGAGGAGATTGGGATCTTAGTGTAAAATCTAAGGCAGAAATTGAAGCAAAACTACAGTACAAGCAAGAAGCTGCTAGGAGAAGAGAAAGGGCATTGGCTTATGCATTCTCTCACCAGGTACCATTTTCTCCCTCTGTAAAATGGTTTGTGGACCGTAATTGATTCCGATAATTTGCTAAATTTTGATTCTGTATTAGCAAAGTTTATTTTGACCAGTTAATGGCATTTGATTTAGGATTAATTCAAGATATAAAATCAAGCTGATGCTTACAACTTGTAGAACAACAAGGTCGATGTAGTGACTAGTACAGATTATGACACATGTGGTTTTCGGAAAATGTCTATCGATTAGTGTCGTATTGTTGGAAATATAATATATATGCAACATCTGAAAGAAGCATATGCATAAAGGTTTTGAATGCCCCGTTGTTTGGTAGTTAAGTCATGGCGTGAGGACTGATCTCTACTCTGAAAGTGACTGATGTGATTTTCTTTTATGCAACAGCAAACTTGGAAGAATAGTTCAAAATCTTCAAACCCGACATTTATGGATCCAAACAATCCCCATTGGGGATGGAGTTGGTTGGAGAGATGGATGGCAGCCCGACCATGGGAGAGCCGAAGCACAATAGACAACAGCGAGCAAGCATCAGTGAAGAGCACAGCAACAACAAACCGTCCCATGTCTGGTGCAGAAATTAACAAAGCATATTCTCGCCATTCCATCAACTACAATAACAAGCCATCCCCACCAGCCTCAAAACCGAACAGACCACCCAGTCGCCAATCTCCTTCAACTCCTCCTTCAAGGGCACCATCGTCATCATCAGTGGCTAGGAAAACGAAGCAAGCAAGCCCAAGTGGGAGCGGTTGGGGTGGGGATGAGGACTCGAGGAGTTTGTTCAGCGTGCAGTCCGAACTCTACAGAAGACATAGTGTTGCAGGGTCTTCAGTGAAAGACGACGACAGCCTTGCAAGCACGCCATCTGTTCCAAGCTACATGACACCGACAAAGGCAGCAACAGCAAGATCCCGCGTGCCAAGTCCTCTGGGAGCAGAACATGATGGATCGGGAGAAAAGAGGACGCTGAATTCTGCAAAGAAGCGACTCTCGTTTCGTGGATCCCCGTCCCCAGCTGCATCGAGGAGGCATTCTTTTCCACCGAAGGTGGATTTTAGCACCATCAAAGACAATGGAATGCTAAAGAAAGAGAGATTGGCCAATGGAGGGAGGTGGGCACCGCACGAGGTATGACAGATGTGAATGCTGAATAAAGGGTTGGTTCGGATTGTTCTTGTTCCGTCTTTGTCTTGATCATCTTCTTCTGCAGCAACTGCTCATATATAGTAATTTCAGAGGTTCAAAAGGAAGAAGAGTGAATAAAAATATAGTTATTGTTTCTGTTGATGTTGCCACTGTCAACATCCTCCTCCTCATCTCAACAATTGTTTTTGTTAGGTTTGTTATTATGTATTAGGAACTGTTTTTGTGGTGAAATTAATTAATTTTTATATCTGTATTTGCTTGCAGTCTCTTTGTTACTCTTGACATAGAAAAACATAATTAACAGTCTCATTTGACTTATTTGATGTACAATTTGTTTCAGATGCTTCCCAGTGTTATTGTATTTCAAATGACCAATCTCATCTCTGTATATAGTGCACAACCAATTCTTCATTCTCTGATCACCACTTGCTAACTTTGAGAGCAAATAGAGAAAATATAGTGAGAATGACAGTGCTGTCATGTTCTAGAGAGCAACACACCGAAGAAGATCGTCTTCAAGACGTTAGTATATGGTTTTTAGATCTTACTAGCAGTAGAACGAAGAATTTGAGCTCAAAGTGTATACCTAGCAGACACGAGTGTACGGTTTGTGTTCGTGACATCATTCGAACCTCTTCTTCTCAATAATTTTGTGAAACACACCAAATGTAAAACACATTTTCGCCGATTATGTTCATCTTCGATGAACTCGTGGCCAATTTTTAGAGATCTTTTTATTATATGCACCTTTTTCTTTTGTTCATTCCTTCAAAACATTTTTAAATACAAATTAATTTTCTTTTCTCACGGTTCACGTTAGAACGCGAACTTCTGACCTCGTTTTTATTCAGCATCCCCCAATATTCTTTATAGCGACACGTGTGAGTGCATTCTCTTTATGCATCTTACATCGCATCAAATATAAAATCTATATTTATAGCTCTCGATTCAACTATGGTAATAACCCACTTTGTTGTATTATAAAATTATATAAACATTTATAGAATATGGACAATAAAATGGATCTGTAGTGGGCTTAGGCCCACAATAACTCAAAAGTACAAGCCCAAATATTTCTCTTAAATAGTGATATAATACTTTACTGAACCGTGCAGCTACCAAATTTGCCAAACACACTGTCTCTGAGAAAACCAGAAGAATCCAGAGTGATTTCAGAAATTCTTAACGGCCAACACTGATTTCTCTTCTCTTCCGACTCAGAAATTTTACAAATTACAGAAAATGGTAAGCGAAATCTCATTCCTCAGTGCTCTTCTCTCATTTTCTAAGGAATTGAAATGTTGATTTCTGTGATATTTTAGTTGAGAGATGATATTGATACCGTGTCGTTGTTGTGTCTTCTGCGAACTAAAATTGATGATGGTTTTTTTTTCTTTTCTTTTTAAAAAGTGTAATTATCTGCTTGTAGATCATTCATTTGGAGCTATGTTCGATTCTAATTTGTGGTATAACAAGTTATCATGTGTTCAAGTTCAATTCATAGCGTTTTCATTGGATATTGAATCAAAGATTGCATCTCAATGTAATGTTATAGTTTTGAAACCTAACAGATTGCTGGTGGGGATAATTTGGCTGAAAATGTTCTCAAATTTTATAATTAATATTTGTTTGATGTATAGTATAGTGGTGAATCGCCTTTTTGACTTAATCAACTCGCACAAATGGATTCTCCATGATTCTTGTCCGCGTAAATTGGATATTTAGCTCTAAATCATTCGAACATGGGTCCTGAAACGGATGAACACGCGAATTTGGAGAAACCAGTGCACACTGGAATTTACTCTGGACATGAGAGGAAGAATCTTTACCAGGTGAAATCCAATTGAAATCAGAGCACTGTAATGTATAGAATGTAGAAAATGGCTTAACCATTTCTCTATCTTAGGACACGCATTTATACACACAGTGGGTGATTACATGGCGGCCCACTCCAAATGGTCTTGGGTAACATCATCGCGATGACCTCATCAATGATCACCCCTTGGAGTGCAAGAGAATTTTATATATTTTTCTTATGTTTTTGGAGGCTTGGACTCCAAGAACTTTTCCTTAGGAACTCCTCAAGGCGGGCTAGGCTGAGGGGAGTATGAAGTCTTTGAGCCCCTTGTGGGCTTGCTTTCGGCTTCCATCAATACCAGATGGATACACCAAATGGTGTGTAATAGATGAAGCACACAACGTGTGCGTACTCTCGGAGTCAAGTGGTGCAGACCTAGAAGAGTGTCACGCGGTGTGTGCCATTCACACTACACGCCATGTGACACCCTAACTTAGTTAGGAAAGGTTATGTTGAGCTCTCATGCAATGTGTTCGGCCTTAGTTTCCCATCCTCGCATAAAATGATGTCACACCCTTCTAAAGACATTGTAGGACCACGATAACCCATATAACGCCAATTGGGTTGGTAGAGGCAGCCCATCAAGCAAGTGGCATTCGTCTTGAACACCTAATCTAGCAGCCAGGTCAACTCCCCCCCTTACTGCACATTAAAGGAAACCCGACGCTAAAGGTCCGTGGATGGAGGTGGTATCATTTTGACGTAATCACAATGATGTCACCACCATCCAATTAGGATCAAGGATGACATCATCACTCACTACGAGATGAGTTCTTACAAGCTTCAAGATTGGGTCATGGTTGTTGGAGGATTGTTGGGTAGATAATGAAAGAATGTCAGTTGATGTGGGTTTATGTTGAAAGCTACTTGGAGTAGAGAATGCTTCAACTAATATATGGTTCTATCACACAAAATGTACAAGTCATAGTGCTTCGGACATTGCAAAGGTAATTGTTAGTTTCTTAGAAAAGTTGATAGTTATATGTTCACCAAGAGGTGAAAGCATCCAAAGTTTAATGTGCTTAGTTTATTTATTTATTTTATTGTTTGGAGCATGGTGACTGAAGAACTAGAGAGTGTTTAAATTGGAACAATCGAAGTTAGTATTTGTAAAATTTATATAATTGATGTGAATGAATTGTGTTAACACATGTGAGAGAGACGTCTTTATATGGGATATTTAGACTAGAAATAGGAAATCAAATTAAACTATTCCACTAACACCTCTCCAAATTCTACACACAGATAATTCTAATCCAATTAGAATTACATCTTCTACATGAATAGTCCTCACATTACTTTCAATCTTAGTATTTTTATTGCATTGATTTGGAGTCAGCGAACTCTTAAGTACATCTCAGGCTACACCATTTTTGGCTGGACTTGCTGTAGCTGCTGCTGCTCTTGCTGGTAAATATGGAATTCAGGCTTGGCAGGCATTCAAGACAAGACCTCCAAAGCCAAAAATACGCAGATTTTATGATGGCGGTTTCCAGCCAACTATGACAAAAAGGGAAGCTGCTCTCATACTTGGTGTCAGGTAATCAGGGCATTTTTCTTGAAACATAGTCTTACAAAATCATATTCTTGCATGAGGGACTAGTATTCTATCTTGCTGTTTTTCTGGAGCACACATTTTCCATATAAATATCAGCGTTGATTCATGGAATGATAAATTGAAATAGAAAGTTAAAAGGATTGCATTATTATAACATTATTTGAGCATTATATTTATACTATTGACATGGATTTTCCGACATATGCATCTTAATGTGGTGGATTTAAGCATACTTGTTTCCTATTTTGGAGTTAATTGTGATCATGACTTCACATGCCAATGCCTTCATTTGTTAGTTTTAACAATTGAGGGATTCGAATCATGTCAATTGCATAAGAGCGAGGAGGGGATGTGGGAGGTTTAACAAAGGTAAATTGAGAAAAGTTGGCAGATTTACTTTTAGTGAATTGAAACTGTTCTGTAAACTTGAACCAAAATTGTAAAATAAATCTTTATTCAGTTTAGCATGAATGTATATGGAGATCTGGTGTATATTGGTCTTTAATAAATTAAGAACCAAACACGGATTGCCTGCGCTACTCTGGAAACATACTACAACCTATGGGAAGTGCATAGTGTTTTTGTGCTTGCGGTGAAATTGTATGTTTGATTACTTTAATCATTCTCTTTGTTTCCTGAATCACAAAATGAAATATGTATGACTTTGTGTACTTGCTAAATGTGTTGTGCACTTGTACTCTACCCTTCTTAGCTCTAGATGTCATTATTTTTTTCGTCTTTTGACCTTAACCTGTTATTTATTTTCTTCATATATATACTGCAGTAGAAATGATTTTTATTGACCTCTTATATAATTAATAGGGAGAGTGCTACTCCAGACAAGATCAAGGAAGCGCATAGAAAAGTAATGGTTGCAAATCATCCCGATGCAGGTGGTAGTCATTACCTTGCTTCTAAAATCAATGAAGCTAAAGACGTGATGCTTGGGAAAACAAAAGGCAGTGCATCTGCCTTCTGATCCACATACTAAATGTTTCAATGCCGCAGGATCATTCTCTTCCTTAGAAATATGCAATTTTTTTAGAAGCCAAGCTCGTCTCTGAGATATGATTCCCTTTCATAGCGTAGAGTTGTATAGCATCATCCTGGCCATATATAGACTTGTTTGATCCTACAAGAATGTGAAATATCGTTTACAAATAAATTAGTATTCACGTTCCATTTCGCTGAAGTGGAACAAAGAACATAAGTTCTTTGGTAATGCTCTTCTATGCTTGTTGTCCTACCCGCCCCAATGTATCATATTTTCGAGTTGTTGTCTCAGTTTCAGACATGTCAGGTGTAGTGAGAAACAGGTTAAATGATCGAATTAGTTGGATCTGTGAGCTGAACGGGCCGGTACAGGGCTCGAGATATCCTTACTCCCCCGAATAGTTAAAGATAATTGGGTCTGAACCCGAATCAAGTAAGTGAAGTCAATCACTTGCCGAACAAATGAATATTTGTATTTGTGAATGATTGATGATTGACTTTTGTTGGGGTTTATGGAGCAAGCATATATTCTTGCTTGTCCCACAGAATTTGTAGTTGATTGTTTTATTTAAGATCATAAATGTTGAAAGGCAGGTGTAAGTGTATAACAGTGTACATAGCAACCCATGCAATCTTGAAAGGCCACCAGATGTGAACTCAACTCTACTTTATTAGTTTATTTAGTTTCTTATTCGTTGGACCCATCAAAAAACAATTCCAATGGAAGATGGTTCATGTGACTTTTTATTAACTCTTTGATTATTTTATTGTTTTTTTCTTTTTTTACTATTCACAACTCTATAAAACGAGAACTATTGATTATAGATAACAGATTCAATTTAGTTTTTAAATTTTTATGTTTCAATTTGATTTTAAGCTATTTTAAGAAATTTAAGAAATTCTGTTTTTCAGTTTTAGCATTGTGCATCTAAAATAAAGAAGTTTTCCAATTTTTTAAAAAAACATAAGAAATACTTCACAATTCAAAGTCTGAAAACAAGCTCTAAGACACTAACTAATTTCTTTTTAATTTTCTCAAAATGAAAATCAAAATACTCATTTTAATACATAATAAAGTAAATTTTTTGAAAACCTTGTTGAAGAATCTAGCATGTATAATTAGAATAGCTTTTACAATTTTAACCTCTTAAGTTTTTACATCAACCGAAAATAAACAAGAAATAAAAGAAGTTTTTTTTTTTTGAAATTTTTTTTTTTCCTTTTCTATTGTTTTTCCTGTCACCACATTTTTGTCTAAAAATAGGATTCAAAGAGACAAGAAAATACTGTGCAGATATACAGAAGCAATTAATGGAAACAGAAGAAAAGAGCATTTTCGGTTTACAGTTTTGTTGATCCACTTCAGTTGACAACAGAACAACTGTTATTTCCTTCTTCAATCACCTTCTTCCAAATCTCACTTCTTTTTCTCCTCCTACACACCACACTACACTACACACATCGATTCACAGACACGATTGAACACACCCATAACTCTGGATCTTCTTCGATTCCAAATTATAATGTATGCAAATCAACACTTCCCGATTCTCAGTCCGCACTTGTAGCTCTTACAATCGACCGTTTTTACTGTACATCTCTTTCAGACCAGATCTCAGTCAATTCCGTTTTTTTTTCTCCACTACCTCTGCTTCTGTGTGAGCTCCGTTGCATTTCTGATTTCTCTGTGCGAGAGATTCTTGTTGTTGCACATTGATTGACATTGCAGAGCAGAGAAGTGTGTTTGTGTGAAGATTGTGTGTTGTTGGGATTGGTAGGGATGGTCTCTGCAAACGACCCAATCGAGTCGTTTTTCAATTCGATTCATGCTGTGAAAGTTGCAATTTCGCCACTAGAATTGGGGATTCGGAAAGTGGTCAAGGATTTTGAGGCTTCGTGGTCAGGTCACAGGGATTGGGGACACAATACTGTTGGATTGGTTACTCAATTGAAGGGTGGTGCTGATCTAAAGAAGAAAAATGGTGATCAGTGTGTGGTTACTGATTATAGGAAGAAAGAGCTGTCTATTGAGGTCCCAATCAAGACTTTTTTAGGGTTGTTTTCGCCTAATTCGGGGAATGGTCATAGAGTGGAGGCTTCCAAGAAAAGAGGGTTGAAAGATAGGGGTTCTGATAAGGCAAATGATTCTTGTACCAATTGCTTTAAGAAAATAGTTAGTGAAGATAAAGCTTGTTTATGTTCCAAGTCCAAGGTTTCATTTGAATTGAAGCCAAGGGAATTGGGGAACCAATGTGTTGGAGAAACTCGACATGAAGAAGGGAAGCAAGTGTCACTTGAAAGCTTTATGGGTTTTATATTTGAGCAATTAAATCACAATCTTCAGAAGTTTGATCAGGCTGTTCAGGAGACTATTCGCAGCAACTCCAACTCTTCTCCCACCCAATTTGATCATTGGGGTGTAATAATGAGGATTTTGGAAGGTCGGAAAGCAGAGGTTAATGGGTTTTTGAGTAACCTGAGCTTTGCAAGAGTCGGAGGCGTGCCATCCAGCGTTGTTGGAGTCACCTCTTCTGTTAATGAAGAGGGCGATGATGTTGTCACTGGTCGGAATGGTGAAGAAACTGGAGGTGGCTCACCGCAGGAACTTTCAGGTGGAATGCTACTATCAAATGTAGAGAATTTGAAATCAACACTTTCTACTGTTACATTGAATGAACTAATTGAGCTTGTACCACAATTAGGTGGATCTACGAAAGACTATCCAGATAAGAATAGACTATTCTCTGTTCAGGACTTCTTTAGATACACAGAGTCTGAAGGTATGATTTCTCTACTAGCTTTGTCACCAGTGGAATGTTGCTTTCAACTAGATTACCCTTAAACATATATGTTTGTACAAATATCATATATGTAAGGTTACCTTTAGTTGAAACTCTAAATGTGATCAATCAAAGAGCCTAGATATCAAGAGCTTTATGAAGCTGCCACATTCAGCTATGGTTATGGGAGCTAGCATCCCAGTAGAAAAAGTGATTCACTATGTGCGATGTTGTAAAAAGGTGTGAGGAGGCATTTAGAGTAATTGCACTTCTGTCGTGAGGATTAACGCATGCTTCACAAGGATTGTGCAATTGCTTAATAGGAAATCTGTAATCTATGTTCTTTAAACATAAGGAAAAATTAAACGAACTACACTTTTGATAGATGATTAGCAAAAGAAAATTATATGTTATTTACTTTACTCTTCCTTTGTGAATTGGGACAAATACAACAATAGCAACCAAGCCATTTCCCAAACAATGTTAGGGTGGGATACATGAATCCTATAGTGAAACTGTTTAGGATTCTCTGCTCGTATTCTCCTCCTCCTCTCCTTTGTATCCAGTGTTATCTCTTATGTGAAGCCAAGTGTTATCATGTATTTTCTCACTATTTCTTTCGATGCTTATTTAGGTCTACCCTTCCCCTGTAATTAAAAAGCTTTCAAACAATTTTGTGTAAAAACATTATTTTTAAAATAATTGTGCTCATCTGTTGATAGACATCTGATCACTCTCATTTTCTTTTATATGTACAATTAACTTATGTGAGTAGTTTGCTAATCAACTTCTTACAGGAAGGAGGTTCTTTGAGGAGCTGGACAGAGATGGTGATGGCCAAGTAACTATCAAAGATCTTGAAGTTGAAATGAGAAAGAAAAAATTGCCACAGAGATATGCTAGAGAGTTTATGGTTCGTGCTAGAAGTCACTTCTTTTCAAAATCATTTGGTTGGAAACAATTTTTGTCCTTGATGGAGCAGAAAGAACCCAGTATTCTTCGTGCTTATACTTCTCTCTGTTTAAGCAAGTCTGGGACATTGCAAAAGAGTGAAATATTGGCATCACTTAAAGATGCAGGACTTCCAGCAAATGAAGACAATGCCACTGCCATGATGCGCTTTCTGATTGCAGATACGGAAGAATCTATTTCTTATGGACATTTTCGGAATTTTATGCTTTTACTACCTTATGAACGACTTCAGGATGATCCTCGGTAAGCTAAATGCACTTAAACATAATCGATTGTAAAGTTAAGCCCAAGCTTAGACATATTTACTGCTGAAGTTCCTTGTGGTTCTATTGGAAGGGTAAATAGATGTCCAGATCTATTAGCTTGACTCCCGGTATTAAGCATCATTTGATTCAGTTAGTTAAATGGTTCTTCCCTTTTCTTTCCCAGTTTTTCATTTTTCTGTAGTTGATGATTTAAAGTTGCAATGGTCTAATTTTTTTTTTTCTACTGCAGTTTGAAAAAAATTAAATGCTAGGAGATTAGGAGAGATGTAGAAATTATTGCAGTTGCAATTTGGCTTGCCTGATATGGCAGCTTTTTTAAAAATTAAACTCATATAGCTACTTTGATGGTATACCATACAGGAATATCTTGTTTGAAGCAGCAACTGTTGTTCCTGTTGCAGCTCCTGCGGAGCTACCTGCTGGAAGCGTTTTAAAATCTGCTTTAGCTGGAGGCCTTTCTTGTGCATTTTCTACTTTTGTAATGCATCCCGTGGATACAATAAAGGCAAAGTCTTATGCTTAACAATATAATCATTATATAGCCATGTACTGTGTCCACATGTCTGCATTTTGATGTTTTCACGAATCCTTATATTGGCCTCTCCATTTAATTTAATCAGACTCAGGTTCAAGCATCAACAGTATTGTCCTTCCCAGAAATAATTTCAAAGCTTCCAGAAATTGGAGTGCAGGGTTTATACCGTGGTACAATCCCTGCCATTTTTGGACAATTCACAAGGTTATCTTTGCTGTCTCTTCCCAGTTCTTCTGGTCCTCTCTCATCTCTTTGGTTTTGTCCTTTTAATTTTTTGAGACTGATTTTTTCTTTGTCATTGCGAAGTCATGGTCTGAGGACTGGGATATTTGAAGTAAGTAAAGTTTTGTTAATAAATGTTGCTCCAACACTCCCAGACATTCAGGTAATTATTGACATTCAACTGCATAGTTATTGTTGACTTTCCCCTTTGCAACTGCTTATTGCACACAGTTCTGTTTGGTTATGCTAAAATGACAGTGCTTCACCTATGATGTAGGAGTTAATAGTGAACTTAGTTGTTGCATGTGAATAACTTTTTTTTTTTTTTTTTGCTTAACCTTGATATATTCACAGTTTCCACTCTAGCTTCCCCCTCAGTGTTGCTATGTTCAACTTTGAACACTGCGTACCAACTTTAGTCTTGTTTGGTCTTAGTATCTATCCAAACAATAATTACCTTCTTATGTCCTTGTTTCACCCTTCTGGTTAAGAGATCCTAGATTTATAAAATCAGTTCTGACCATTTAGCTTTCTCATTTCTGTGAAACCAATATATCCAAAATAAAAATAGAGACTGGTTCTCCCATCCTGCAGATTGCATAGCCTTACAATTGGAAGCTCTCCTGAAGTTTAGATGGTTGGGTACTGATTAGCAGAACCGAAGTAGGGCTTCTTACCCGATGATGCTGGTTCCAGTAATCGTCGAAGTTGACATGCATTATCGTGTTGTGCAGGTACAATCTATAGCGTCATTCTGTAGTACAGTGTTGGGAACAACAATGCGAATCCCTTGTGAGGTCTTAAAGCAGCGATTACAGGCTGGCATTTTTGACAATGTGGGTGAGGCTATTGTTGGTACTTGGCAACAAGATGGCCCTAAGGGATTTTTTCGTGGAACCGTTCTTACTCTTTTCCGGGAGGTTCCATTTTATGTTGCTGGCCTGGGGCTGTATGCTGAATCCAAAAAGGTATTTGATGGAAAATTTTGTGTATTAGAAACTTAACAGTAAGACATGGGCATGTATACCTATAAATTGTCACAAACTGTCACACACTATAAATTTATATGTGTAATGCATGACACAATTCAATGCTCGTATATTGACTATTGCTCCATCATTTCTGTTTGCCTAATTAAGCTTGCCCGACATCTTTTGGGCCGGGAGCTGCATCCCTGGGAAACAATAGTAGTTGGGGCTTTATCCGGAGGACTTGCTGCTGTTACGACTACTCCCTTTGACGTAATGAAGACTAGAATGATGACTGCCACACCGGGCCAACCCGTGTCCATGCAAATGGTTGCCTTAGCTATACTACGCCACGAGGGCCCTCTCGGCCTATTTAAAGGAGCAGTGCCCAGGTTTTTCTGGATAGCTCCCCTTGGTGCCATGAACTTCGCCGGTTATGAGCTTGTAAGGAAAGCTATGGATAGATTTTAGGATCCAATTTGCGATCAGCTGCCCCAGAAATAACTGTCCAGTGCTGGTAGAGAGCTAATTGTTTTTGTTCATTTACCAGTTGAATGCTGCAGGAAAGTTTTGAGCTTTTCTTTCTCCAAATTTTGGTTGCAGCATGTGCCTGTTTTGTACTGAGAATGTATTCATTGGATAGTTTCTTTCATAGTTTTGAGCAAAGTGATCTGCCACTGAGGGTGGTGTAAACTGTAAAGTAAAAATATTTGTTTTTTTAATTTCATTTCTTGACTCAAATCCTTGATCTGGTCTTTTCATCTGTAGATAATAACGAATATATATCCTATGTTTTACTTCACAATACTTAACTAACCTGTGATATAGCTTTTTTTACACTTTAGCATCTTTTCATGACACATAATTACCTTATGTTATAGCTCTTTTAACATTTTATTGTTCCGTGTTTCACTTCACAATACTTAATCACCCTACGTTATTATTAATGTTGTAATTTGTTCAAACTAATGGAGTTTGACTAACATTGTCAAATATGTATACAAGATAATCACTTTCCTATTCTTTTCACTTCAAATTTTTAATTGCATGTCATTAGTGAAAAAATTAAATTCAAACTTTGTGTTTCGACTTCTTATTTGAATGTTTCTTTACTTGATTTCATACAATTTTTCTAGAAGAGCGTGATTATACCTTTAGATTTTTTTTTGTAAATAAAAAAGATTTTTTATAGGTTAAATTGAGATTTTTCAAATTTGGATTTTGAAAAGGTTATTCTTTTTTCATAACTTGATGCTCAAAGGTCCGATTTAAGTTATTGGTGATTGTATTTTATGTAATTTTTAAATGAGAATGTAATTATGACTTCAAAATTATAAACAAAGGAGATTTTATGCGATAAAAGTGATGATTTACGAATTAGATTCATCCATATATATGTTTTTGGAAATGTAATTATCCCATAGAAATAGAATAATGCCTCTCATGTTGGGCCATATAATCAGAGACCTTGATTCTTAATGGGCTTGGCCCATATAAAAAGCCAACGGCAACAGCAATAATAGGGTTGAGACTCTCTCTCTCGTCTCACAAATCAGTCAGAGTCTTCAGATAAAGACGCAAAAGGCCGATACTCAGAGAGAGAGCGAAAATGAGCGGAGCTGGGAAAAAGATAGCCGATGCGGCGATCAAGAGCGGAGCCGGAAAAAAGGTTGCCGACGCGGCGATCAAGGCCGCTACTGCAAGCGGATCATCGGAAAAGGCGCTAGCAACGATCGAC
Source organism: Pelargonium nanum (assembly GCA_036897485.1). Classification (NCBI taxonomy): domain Eukaryota; kingdom Viridiplantae; phylum Streptophyta; class Magnoliopsida; order Geraniales; family Geraniaceae; genus Pelargonium; species Pelargonium nanum. The sequence continues at coordinate 11,778 of JAYMTF010000877.1, read as the reverse complement.
TGGGACGGCATGTCCAAGCTTTTGGTCTCCGACGATGCCCGCAAGGAGTTCGGCAATCTCCGCCGCACCTATGAGGACGTCAACAACCAGCTCCGGGCCAAATTCAGCATAGTATGCGTTCCTCTCTTCTAGATTTGTTTATTGATTGATTGTCGAATGTATAAATCGATTTGGTTTTGTTTTGGGGATAATTGGTTTTTAGATCTAGGGTTTTTTCTCGGGGAGGTGGTTTGGTTTGTTTGAATGAACAAAGATGAGTCTGTTGTGATTCGGAAGATGCGTTTGATTACATTTCTTTGATTTTTATTTTAGATGAAATGTTGTTTAGTACGTGTTTTTGTGCATCTGGGACCTGTTGCCGTGAAAATGGACCCCAAACTGGACTTTTAGGTTTCTATTTGATTCAGAATTGTGCACACAAACACCCGCAAATAACTTAAGATCTACCTTAAATTGGTTTATTATGGACCCCAAGTTAGTCTTAGAATGAAGCCAATTTGGCAACTCTGTTTGAACATTTTTCAATGTAATTGAAAATGTGCTCCTATTTATCTTGAAAATGTTTCCCGAAAATGTACAGAAAACCTGATACCAGCATTCAGTAATTAGTTATTGATGTGTAATGCGGCTTTTTGGTTATTCTAGACGTAGTGTATATGTCTGACCTTGTCATATAATCATATATGCAGGAACCTGAGCCCATTGATTGGGAGTTATACAGAAAAGAATTCGGCACTCGCTTGGTTGATGAGTTCAAATCATCTTATGACAGTATGTTTTCAGACTTATTGTTGAATGTTCCTCCATCTATAGGATAGCTAGATATGTATGTCATCTAATATACATGTATCCGATATATATGTTATAGACTTATCAGTTCTTAAACCATCTTACCTGTTTGTAATGGAATTTTAGTAAAATTATTTTACTAAGTTTGTGAGTTCACTAGATCATGGTAAGCTGTCCTCCTTGCTTTAGCGGTTTTAATAGGGAATGGTAGACATTCTAATATAACATTAAGAAGGCTATTTAATTTTCAGCTGCCTAAAAACCTATGATCACTTATACTTGAGGCTTTGAATCTACTCATGTTTCCATATCATTGTCATTACTTCAGGTCAGTTTTGAGTAGATCCAATCCGTAGTCCTAAATTTACACATCATTGTATCCCCAAATCAACTTTTTAAACCTCAAATCTCCCAGTTTCTGGAGATAAGTGAAACTTTCCATTGCAGGTCCAAAAAGTTTGTTCTTGAGCTGTAAATAGTTCATGAAGGGATTTAATATTTTAGCTGGACCAGAAAAAAACATCAGGTTCACTTAAGTTAGCCATGTCGGCAATCAGAGACTGCCTGCTTATGTTGTCAGTGCAGTTGACTTCTATGTAATTACGCCCTCATCACTCGGATGAGATAAATTGTGACAACTAAGGATGGTTATTAACAGTGGTTGGTAGACATTTGCAATTTTCATTTATTAGGGGTTTAAGTTAAATGTCCACGTGGGTTCAAAGGGACTCACTTTAAAAGCTTTTCCCGAACAAATGGCTATAGCTTGCTGATGTTGAATTTTCAGTTCTGATTTTAACCCTGGAAAGAGATATGTGAAAAGGTTGTAATGGAAACGTTTATAGATTTGAATCTATCAACTGCAATTCTTTATTTTATTAGTTGCTACCATTTTTTCTCAACTGAATTTTTATTTGTCACCTGAGATTTTACTTATGTTAGATTTAGTTGTTCAGTTTTGCTCATTTTAACTGTTTCCGTTGCAGGTTATGATATCCCCAAGTTTGAAGACAAAGTCCAGGCTGAGTACAAACCTAGATTTGAAGCACTGGTAAATACCAGCTCCGTGATTCAAATATTACTCTCTCTCTCTCTCTCTCTCTCTCTCCCCGTTACATTTCTTATTTTCAGCATCTAAATGCTTAATGTTCATGTGGATTATAGGCGTTGGAGCTCAAACAAGCAGAGCAAGATTCCTTAAAGAGGTCTGAGAAAATAGAGAAAGAACTTGCTGAGGTTCAAGAGTTGAAGGTAAGGGAAAAGCATTGTTAAACCACTGTGTCCAGTTTCATGCAGATCATGATTTTTCTCACTATCGCATTTATGTCGACAGGAAAAGATTGGTTCCATGACTGCGGACGAATACTTTGAGAAGTATCCTGAGCTGAAGAAGAAATTTGATGACGAAATTCGGAATGATATTTACGGGTGGTGAGAATTTTCATTTTCAATTCCAGCAAAAGACAGTTCCTGGATTTTTCTGAAAAGTAGTATCATGAGCTGATGAAGAAATTTGATGACGAAATTCATAAGGACATTACGGCTGGTGAGAACTTTTGTTCAATTCCACCAAAGACAATTCCCTGGATTTTCATGATCTAGTCATGTTTGCATAATAAAATTGACAGAAATGCTTTTTTTGTAACTGTTGCTTCTCTTGGTTCAAGTAATTTGTTCTTCCACCTATATTGTCAAAACTCAAAACCGGGGTCTTCAATATGAAGCCACTTAGTCATGCATTGCATTGCTCGTTTACTTAATAATATTGAGTGAATTATCGTGGTTCGTATATGTGCAGAAGTATAAATAAGTAGTTTTTGATTCTGAGCGTTGCACGGGTAGTAGAAAATTTATAACAGATTCAAGGTGTATGAATTTGTTTTTATTTTATTGGTTTGTTGCAAATCACTTTTAAGTAATGTCTTGTATACAATTTGGATCTTGCAAAAATATATATATCAAATTCAATTTATCAGTTTTAAGTCAAAATTCTAATGAATATTTTCCTAATTAAAACATGTTGAGCGAAGGGTTTAAGCGCTTTGGATTTACTTTGAGATCTCAGGTTTGAGTTTTTGCCGACGGTATGGGATGAAGTAGACGTAACTCATGTATGTTTATGCGCCAATCTCTACTGAATATAAAAATGATTCAATGGTAGAGCTACACAATAGCAGTTAACTCTTCATTTTTCTTAAAATTAAATAAAGAATAACAAAAGTTACAAATTGTAAAGTAACATTTCATTCGTCTCAAAACAATTGTTCATTTTTTTCATTAAGAAAATTGTCTCATTTCTGTTTTAGAGATTCAGCCGTCTAACATATCATATAGTGTATTATTTTGAATAATTTTTAATAAATTAGATGCCAATTGAATGTAATTTTCTAATTTTAGGCTGCACTTAACGTTGTAATTCCATTCAAGTTTGGTAACACTATTGTCGACTTTCAAAATGTGCCATCAAAGAAAAGTGTCAAACCAAAAAGAGAGTGCATGTTTGATAAATCATCGATTTTAAGTAAAAGATTGACGGGAAGTAAATGTTTCCTGCAGCAATGAATAGCAAGGATAATATATAAACGGTCATTCCTCAACCTCCAAGGATTATATTGATTTCAAGCTTGAGTGTTGAATAATAATTTTAAAGCCTTGAATTCACAATATAATGTTTTCTTCTTTGCCACAATATAATGTGAAAGGATTTGGATTATAAAAAAAAAAAGAAAAAGAAAAAAGAAAAAAAGTGGCTAGCTCCATTCTCCGAAAAAAGAGTTCCTCAGTTCCCATTACAAAATAGTATAATATACATTAATATACATGATTGCTATTTTATTACCTACTTTACAGTCTTTTGTTCTATATATATATATATATATATGTGAACACACACATGAATAGCTGCCCAATTTCATAAAGTAGATTTCTTGTTTGTTTACCGGTCTGCGAATTCAGTTGTTGATGTTTTAATTAAGTTTTTAGAACTTTTGTTAGACCAGTCAGTTTGGGTTGGACAGTCTGCCCCTCTCAAGATTTTGCCTTTGTTAACGTCAGATATTTATTATGAAAATTTTGGTCCATTTTTTTAATAAACACAAATGATTGATATGGATGAGAAGTATGTTAAAAATGGTTGTCTGTTCCATCACAGCATTATGTACCTGTATTTGGAAGCTTATTCTAGCAAGCATTACACAACTCTCATGATTTGTTGCCTAATCTTTATATTTACTTGAAAGCTACCAAACAATTAGTCATTGTGGGCTTCTGTGCTAAAATGAAATATGACCCTCCTAAAAATTAATTTTTTACTGAATTTAAATTTTATAATAAAAAATAAAAATAAGTAAAATATAAAAAGTGAGGTCTTAACTCACAAGTTTAGTAACATGTGTACATATACCTTATGAGTTATGATACTTAAAACATAAAATTGTATATAATATAAAAAATAATGCTATAGATCATAAATGCGATAGAGTCATAAGAATGAGAATGATTAAGTGTCTATTTGGGTATGTAAAAGTGTTTATACGGTTGACGTGTTCAACTAAAAGAGAGAACAAACATATTGAACTTGTACCTAATTTTATCAATTTACTAAACTCCGTCTTATTAATAATTTTTTATTATTACATAACTAAATCGACAATGACAAAATTATTTATTGGACCAATAAATAAACTCAAAATTTGTTACATAATTGATGTGAACATGTTTTGATTCTATGTATTGGATAGACTTGTTAATTGGGTTATGAATGGTGGATTTGCAAGAATTGAGTCTTGTTGATTAAAGGAGTCAAGGTTGTGGTCTAGCTTGCTCAGTCAAATACGATAACCAAAATACACATTGCATCATTGCTTTGCCAAAATTCAAATACTATGATCATTTTTAGGTTAAGTTTCACCATAAGGAATGTTCCATTCTCATAAATCCACGTGTACAAATAAAACGCAGATAAAAATAAATTTTTGGGCGGTCAGTCATATATCATGAAGATGACTTTATTATAGATTATGCGTCTCGAATCTAACCAAAATGAAATGAGATACCAATTTCTGAACTTTTTATCTCCATACTAGATCAATAGTTCTAGTTCACAAATATGAAAGGATCAAATTTTAATAATAATAAAAATCATTCGACTTTGATAGTTTTTCGCTCTCATAAAGATAATTCATATTGAACCTAAACAAAAAGTAGTAATATAATATCTATACATGTCTAACTAAGAGATTAGTGTGATATGAAATGAAAAAGTAGTGATGTTATATATCTCAAGTATTGTACAAAATGACATGTCAATTAATTGGGGATTGACACATTAATAATTTTATTAATGACGCAATACGTCACGTGTACATTATGTTTTCTAAATCAGACGTTTTGTGCTAGAACTTCGTGGAACGGTGGTATCATATATGTATAATTATTATTCGTTGAAATTTAATTTTAAAATATAAAATTATGAAATATATATGTTACGCAAATTATCACGTAACTTTGTAAGAAAAAATAAACAAAATTTGAGACATTTAGCCTATAAAAATGGAATTGTCAATTTCAATATAGATAATTTATGGATACCAAATAACTTTTTTTTTTGTTAAATTTCAAATTGAATGTTGATGGTCTCTTTTAATAACCCAACTATAAAAATCATTATAATCACGTGCTATTACAAATTATAGTTGTGAGTAATGGTATGATATGCTCTAAAATAGATAGTGTCTAATAACCTAATTTCTATATAAATATAAGCACTATATAGTGAAACTAGTTTATGTCATGTATTGCACGAGTTGAATGAACACATTTATAACAAATAGTGTAACTATATTTATTTAATATTCCTTAGTTTTTTTTTTAAAAAAATCATATACTTTTGTTCAAATAAATATACAAAATAGAACAATATTTATAAATAAAATTATTATATTGCTAATATTTCATTCTCACAGATCCATATCTACAAATTATTATTATTATTTAGTTTTTATTATAACTTCTTACCGCTCGTTCAACGCATGAGATGAAAACAAGTTATAATTATGAATAACGGTATGCTATAGTCTAAAATGGATAGTGTCTAAACCCTAAACTTTTATATAAATATAAGCACTATACAGTGTAATATTCTTTGGGACCATAAATGACTTAGGCCTGAAATAACACACATAAATGAGAGGTTATGGTTGGAAAAAAAGTTGGTAATTATTATATAAATAGATAATTAATTAATATAAAGTATGAATGGGTTGGAGTGGTTTACAAATTAGCATTTGACTTTCAAGAATCTCTATTATTTTTATTTTTTGTGAAAGTGATTTGATGGAGTACCCTATATGGGATGGGACACATTATTTTTATTTTATTTTTTCAAAAAAACAATATTCTCCTTTTATCTTAAAAAAAATATTATTTAGAGATATTTTTGTAGAAAAAGATTGAGAAAAATAAGAAATAGAGTGAAAGGTGGGTTTGGAGCAGCTTTGCTTAGAAACTTGACTTTGTGGGCCTGTGGGCTTGCACGTGACCACGTGAATATTGGTGAAATAATAAAAAGCTTTTTCACCTTAAAAACGCGTTTCCTGCTGGCAAACACAAACTCATGTTCCCACGTTGAAAATGGTTGTTTCTTTTTCCCAGACCAAGCGTTTTTGGCTTTTCAGATTATTCTTATTATTTTTTATATATATTTTCCCCACTTCAGATATAAATAGATAAGTTTATCATACATTAATATCCGTTTTATATTAAATGTCATTCTAAAGTTCAAGTTATGTTTCAAAATAAATGTCATTTTTATATTTTTAACGACATATATATATATATATATATATACTTGACTTTCTCATAATGTATTTTATCATTCATAAATAGTACGTAGTACCGTCAAAAAATGACTTTCATATGAACATGAAAAGTTTTTAGCATTAAAGTAGACTAAATATATTAGAGCGTATAAGCAATGATGAATTTTATGTTTTAAAGGTAAAAAAATAATTTAACATATTTCTTTATTATTTGTGAAAAACTCTAAAACGACATTCAATATGAAACGAAAGTAGTAATGAGTAATGTGTTTATTTATTTGTTTGACTCAGCTCTCAGTTTGTAATAGAATTTGTTTTTCTCTCATATAAATTATTATTAGTTGGAATATTTTTAGGAATAAAAGATTAAGAGTTTTATTTATTTTCAAAAAAAATAAATCTAGAATTTTCATAAATAAATAAATATAGAAAACTAAACACTGTTACGTACGGTGCAACTTATAGAATGAGTTTGTAGTCGGTTTAAAACACATTTTTCAATTTGTAGGTATGTGCAAAACAAAACGTAAATGTATTCATTCCTAATATCTATTTAGAATAAACAAGAAAACATGTTTATATATGTAATCACAATTTTGAAAAGTACAATAATTCAATCAAAATTTGTTAAATCAGTTCGAGGATATCTGTAATTTCTTACTACAATTAATTTTATTAAGTAGTATTCATTAATCATAAAATTATTTCAACATACTAACTCACAACTTTTGCTAATTAAACAAAAATAATGCAATTTAGTGACTAAAAATACTTCTTTATATGGACAAATGGGCAAATTGCACCTTTTGCATAAAGTAGTTTTTTTTTAGCTACATGATTGCCTTTACTCCCAATAGATATCATTATCTTAGAAATCAAGCAAATTCACCAGTGAAATTCTCCCATTTTTAACAAAAGTATCAATCATATATATATAACCAAATCAAAAGAAAGAAAAATCACGGTCAACAATTTAGTTTGACAAGCTACTAAGAAGAAAAAAAAAAGGAAAAAGAGCCAATTTAGATAAAAATAAATTAGGTCACCCAAAACCAGAAATTAGTTGGGACTTGTACATAATAAGACATCTTTGCCTGTCTCTTTCATTTTTTTTCCTCCACCACATTTGGAATTGGAAAATTACAAGACTAAGGGAAATGGAAAATTAATAATTAATAAAAAACATTAATTTATTTTATCAAACTATAATTTTATCTATATATATATATATATGTATCTCAATTCTAGCCAACTGTACTTATCATAATATGGAGATTGTTTTGTGTAGTTATAATAATTTGTTTCATGTCCAAAGAGGCTCCAATGCCAAGCCCATGGTTGTGTCATCTAAAAAGCAACTTGTGTCACCATATGCTGTTGCTGTTGGTGCTTCTTGGTGGAGCTGCTCATGAGACTGTGTCATCTCCATGCAGATTAGGGCAACCAAATTGGCTTGCTGGCACTGCATGTTCACTACCTCAGCTTGTGCCTTGGCCACTTGTGCCTGTAGCTCACTCACTTGCTTCTGCAGCTGACATATTGCTCCGGCACACCCGTAAACCGGGTCCCGGAGCCTCGCGTTTGCTTCGTACACCATGCTGCTCACTGCGTCCGCTCTTTGCGACTCGGGAAGTTCCTGCAACCGATCATAAATTGTGAATATTATAGACCGATCATATGGTCATCAATTCAAAAGATATGTAAAGGGTATTTTGGATAATTTGACCGAGTCTTAACCATTAACTCTGCCTACCAGCATGAGCTTTAATAGGACTAATCATATGATGAAGGGTATTTTGGGTAATTGATTAGTATTGACTGTGAGATTGAAAATGTCAAAAGGTCATAATCCCACAAAAAGGGAAATGACTTGAAGCTTTGTAGTAGCACACACTTTGATCTCTAATTTGGACTATCAAATTAATGTTCAAAAATGTGTGTGTTGAACTTGAAGCCATTAGAGAAAAGAAAGAAAAGAAATTACCTGCAAGAACTTGATGATGTTGCTGGCGCCAAAGACCCGGTGAGCAATGGTGAACTTGAGGGGGTCAGTGGGAGGGAAGTAGGGAGCAAGAACACATTTGTCGACGCAGCGTCGCCGGAGAATCTTGCAGGCGGCGCAGGGGCTGAGAACAACCGGTGGTTGTGGTGGTGGTGGTGGTGGTGATGAGGGAGTACTGGATGTTTCAGGAGATGAAGAGTAGGAGGAGAATGGTGTTTGTATAGTTTTCTCATCACTAGAGTATTGCATCTTGTTTATGCTTCTTACCTTTGGGTTCAAGAAGAGGAGAGAGAGAGAGAGAGAGATGAGCTTGTGATAGAGTAAGTAGTAAAGAGTGAGAAAAGAAGAAAGAGGATTGAAATGGAAGAGCAAAAGCAGAGGAATATATATAGGCAGAGGAGGCCACACACATGTGTTGTGTATGGTATTGGTGTCAACCTTACCTCAACTAAACCACAACATGACATCACTATTTTGAAATTTTATGTTATTTGTGTAGTACTATTTACTTGCAAAAAAAAAAAATTTGGTATACTTGTATGATCATTTTATACACTTTTTGTCTCTAAATGAGTTGATAAATTAGTTAGTATGATTTATTTCCTCATGTATTTTTGTGTAAAATCATACTAACTTACTGATAACTAATGACATATATACTAGAGGTGAGAATTCAGATTTCGAATCAAATTATTAAAAAAAAGGTAATTTGAACATGATTTAAAAGAGGTTTGGATCAAATTTTTCAATATTTGAGCAAAATAGTTTCAGATTTTGAGATTACAATGAGAGAATTTTGTTCGAACTGATCTGAAATATTGATCGGGTCAGATCAGATTTTAATGTTCGTAAGTACGTATCCAAATTACCAGTTCTAATTCGTACGTGATTAACTATATAACAGAAAGAAGAAACTGGTTTTAGGACGGGTGATTAATGGTGATTGTTAATTTCACAAATTAAGGATTTAGCTATAATAATATTTAAAAAAGAGGTAAAAGTGAAATTAGTGATTCTATTACAAGTAGCTATGGAAAATAGGTTCATTCTAACATTAATGGGGTATACATGATACAAGAATTAGAAGGTTGCATACGTATCTGCAAAAATTGAATAAAAATCATGGTTTATAATGTAAAAAGCATTTAAGAATGAAAATTATGTCCAAACTAACATGGATACAAATGTGGTCAAATTTAGCATATCTAGCCAATCAACAATTCTTAAAGAAGATGGATCATAGATAGGTATACTAGCATTTTTTGAAGATAGATCCTAGAATTCTCTAGGTCTTACCGAAATTATGATATAGAATTAATAACAAGAATATATTTTGAACAAAGGTTGTTAGCCAATGAACCATTCATAGAAGGACAATAATATTTCCATATAAACAAGTAACATGTGTTTTTTCATGTAAGTTAAGAATTTATATAGATTAATGAAGTCTTAGACAATTTTACGAAATATTAAAAATGGCATTTTTGACTACTAATTGTGTGCGTCTACTGGTAGGAAATGTTTCACCTTATTTTGAGATCTCGAGTTTGAGTTTCAGTGAATACAACAAATTGCATTAAAATTTGGTAGAGAGAGTTTTACCGTCCTTGTGGTCCTCCTGGCTTGATTAATTAATAAATAATAGACTTAATGTAGTATACCTTAAAGGTGTTGATCGCGGTCATGCTCTAGATACTTTATGGTTATAACAAAAAAATGACACTATGATTAGGGAGAAAACGAATTTCAATCAAACTAATAAGAAGTTGTCATCTTACAAACTAACAATTATACTCACCTCAACGAATTTGTGGACGTGAAAAACCCGTCTAGATTCATTTTATTTGTGTTTTGGTTGACTATCAACTACTAATTTTTGCTTTGATGAGACTCCCTACTCTCGCGCGTGTGCACATGGGTAAGCAACTTAGGGCAGAACGTGAGAAGCATCAATATGATGCAATATTCACAAATCTTACTTTATTTTTATCAGTTGAGCTATACAATAGAGAGTCTGTACATCTCCTCTTTCAAATAAAAAATCCACCTCATCCAACTCAATGAGAGTTGAAACACGACCTGCCACTATGAAATGTGTGTATGGACCACTGAGTCATCTCCTAAAGTATAGAATAACAACAACTAAATAATAGTAGTATGTATTCATTATTTGTATTGACATGGACATGTTTCCACAAGGAGTTAAGGTTGATGTTAAACATAAAACATTTGAAAAGAATGTGTAATGAAATGGTTTATAGTTGCCATAAATGAGACAGCATTAATGGATTAGGAGGAATTCATAGGGTTGAAACAATAATATTATTAATAGGCATGCATGCAGTTGCAGTTGCAGTTGCAGATGGAGTGAGTCAGTGAAAATGACTCGGCCGGGTTGGCTAGTTGGGTGAGGAACCGTTGAACTCGTGGACAACGCTAATGACTCACCAGATCTTGGTTCCTAACAATATTGTATACATCACATGGAAATTATATTTATCAAAAACACTAAAATCTAAAGACTAAAGACTAGTTGTGCCACCTCAACCCTTTCCAAACTCCATTCCAAGTCTCTTCTCTTCTCCTTTCCTTTTCTTCTTTATTTCTCTTTCAATCAAAAAGAAGTTAAACTTAACCCTTTCAAATATATAACTTGAAGGTTGTTAATAATAATCAGCGCCGGAGACAGGATTTTGCAAATCGGTATATATATGCTCAAAAGAAGGCATCTCTACCACCGGACAAGGCATTTGGAACTTGTTTGGTAACACTTCTTCACATGCATAAGTAGCTGTCACCTCCTCTTATATTGTGTCACATTAGAAAATGGCAGCACCAAAAAATACTGAACCAATGATCTCAAACATAGATAACTAGTTTAACTATTAAGCTAATATGATTTTTTGTTATTATTTTATCATTAATAAAAGATATAAGATTATTACAACCTTATGTATATCTTTTGTTGTAGTCATTTTATTGTTACTAGTTCTTTTACCCGGCGTTGCTCGGTTATGTTTTAGTTTGAAGTAGTGTGGTTTGATTTAATAATTTATTCTTCCGGGTCTAAAATTTATTTTCGAAAAACAACAACATATCTACATATTCTTTCAAATCCTAAGAATTTTGGTATATTTGATTTGAGAAAATAAAATATTTATTACATTG
>JAYMTF010000876.1:0-28768 GCA_036897485.1 Pelargonium nanum | reverse complement strand
TTTGGTGCAGTAAGGTGCCAAAAGCCCTAGGCTAGGGTTAAGATGCTTTGTCTCTTTCCTGAACACTATTGATGCAAGATAGGGTTTCGGCACCTTTATGTATAAAAAAATAATTAATTGATGTGTCATGTTTGTTCAAATATTTTTAAACAATAAAAAATGCATATTTCTTTATATTTGTTTTTAATTATCTGATGTCTACTTGTATTAGTTAAGAAATATAGTACCATTATGATAAAAAAAATAAAAAATAAATATAGTACCATCCTTCAATTTAAAAAGGAAAAAAGAAGAAGAAATATAGTACCAAAATATATATCTTCTAAAATTGTACAACATAAATGTTAATTATAATTGAGTTATTGTCCCTAACGAATCAGTAACAAACAATAAGTTCATAATCAACATTTTTAATTTCAATTTGAAGATACGTACGTGTACGTAGTGGTCCTGATATTTGTTAAATTCATGGTTTGTCTCTCTCATAAATTATTGCCAATAATTAATGGTTTAAAATTGTACTATATATAGGTTATCAGATACTAAATAAATTTATAAAATATTCAACAACTACAACATATTAGATCTTTAACTGCAGTTAAAAACTGCAGTGTAAAGGGCCAACGCGGTTAATTCCATGGATTGCAGTTTTGTGCTTAATTTGCTATTTACAATTAAAGAGTTAATATGATTATTTTTTTTTATTAAACGTTTTTTCACATTGAAGGTCTCATGATTTTAAACTCTTATCACTATCATGTCAACTTCTAATTTATTTATGTACAAATTTGTAACAATATTTTCTGTAAACTCATAAGTGTTTTTTTATTATATTTATTATTGTAGTGAATTATAAAAGAAAAAAATTAATTTATGATTTTTGTACTGTCCATATATTGTGAATTGGATGCAATGAGCGTTTTGAATCCGATGTTCATAGAAAAGGTTGGCCTCTGCTTGAAAGATGATAGTTTGGAGCGCCACACATGTTTAGTTTTCTTGTGTCGCGCGGGATAAATCCCTTGTGTGACGTTTTTGATTGATTTATTAAAAAAAATAGGCGGTTGATATATATTCACATATTAGGTTGAAACTTGTCCGATCCAAGAAAAACATACCAATAAATAATTAGACTGCACAATTTTACTGAGTATTTTTGTATTCAGATATCACTTGAATGGACGTTTTGACATTTTATTATCTTCAAGATATTTCAAATATTTTTATTTGAGTTAGGGTTTGAAGTAGAATATACAAACATCATCAGACACCACGAACTTGCATCATAAAATTCACAACTCACAAGTAAACAACACAAACACACATAAACACTTGTGTGTGTATATTAGCTAGAGGTACAAAATTAATCAAACACCACAATGCTGTTGGATCAAGGATCGTCCAGTGCTAGTCTTGGGATCAACATGTTTGTAGAAATTGAGAAGCTCATAATGATCAAAAGGCTTATAGAGCAACGGGTGTTCATCGTCTACAAACTCCTCCGGACTCTGAATTTTTCCCTTGCAAAACGAAAATAGCCCTAGAGACAATCTTTTCTCTTCCCTCCCGGCTCTCATTGCCACCCGATGGTAAGACGATAGAATTCTCCCATTGCTCCATGCCTAAAAAATACCCGAAAAAATCAAACTATTTATCTCACATTTACAAAGAAAAATAGATTGTCGAACGAGTCTATTTGATAGACTAGTTTTTATGTTAAATTTTGTCGACAATTGTTCGATTCACAAATTTTAGATAAAGGCGGAGATAGGGGTAGCCCATGGTAAGCATTTGCCCACCCTAACCCTTCAAAACCAATATATACTAATTTGTGCCTAAAATATCTCAAACAAACTAACTTATAATTTCACAGAGAAATAAATCGTCGAGTCTCTTTTAACAGAATAGTTTTATTTTATTTTTTGGATTAACTTTTGATTCTGATTGTCCGATTCGTTGATTGATAAAAACGGAGTGAGGGGTGGGCTCTGATAGGCATGTGCCTAACCTATCAAGTTTTAGTTCAAACTCAACCATAATTGAAATATAGTGTATTTCTACATTGAAATTGTTAAACAAACCGTTATTTTGAAATCATTTTTTTCCTTCAAACCGACACTTATTTTGAAACAGAAGTAGTATAACCGCACTCACCATGCAAGCATCACCTATGATGACAACAAAAGATGAAGGAGAAGGTTCAAAGACAATCCAATCTCCATCCTCAGTGCTCAGCTCCAAGCCCTTTACATGATTTTGATGAAGAATGGACACAAAACTCTTGTCTGTGTGCCTCATGAAACCAACATTACTATCATCTATTTTGGGTCTTTTATAGCTCAAGAAACGCAATAGGTAATTTTTTGATGCCTTGTGAGCCTCATAGTGTTTCATTACACCATAGCTCTCAAATAGCATCCTCATCACCAATTGCTCCAATTCTACTACTTTCTTGGCAAAAGTAAAAGTAGTTTCACTGTTCAAAAATAGATAAAAATGGAGTTAAAAGAATCAAATTGTTTAAAGAGGACGCGTAGAATCAAATTGTGTATATTCAGACGTACCAGAAACGATCATTTCCTTCGGGCCACATGAGTTCGGTGAAATTTTTACAAACTTCTCCATTAGTGGGACCATCGATCCCTAACCCTTCGTGGAGAGGAAGGGCCGGGTTTTTCCCCAAGTAGCCGTGGGAAGGCTTATCGCTAACGTTCTTCATTTTGGTCTCATGGGGAAGATCAAACAATTCTTGGGAGGCTTCAAAGATATTTTTGTGAAGCTCTAGAGGAAATGTTTTGTAGTCCGCAATAAAACAACCGTACTCCTCTAGGGCTCGCCGGACAACGTTGCACGCCGGGAGCCATTCCGGTGTGCCGGGCTTCAAGAGCTCGTCGGAGATGTCTATTATAGGAATCTTGGGAGTTGTTTGTGAACCCATAGTTGTGAGTTGATGTGTTTCTCATTCGTTATTGTATATTTCTTTCATGGATCTTTATAGAACAATGCAATATAGTGACAAAATTAAGTGTGTTATAACATATTGATATGTCTTTATTGATGTAATTGATCACATGTTTGGAACGAGTTGAAATTTAGTTGGCGCCTACAAAACGACCTTACAATTACTACTCATGCTTTGCCATGATCTGTGTCGTTTTGGGCCTTTTTGACCTCGTTTAGAAACCGTTTAGAGTGTTTTAGGTCTTCTACTGTTTGAGTAGTTTCACGAATATTACGTTTTATTTTATTATTATTTCGTATTAGAAATGAAATTTGGGTAGTATATATACTGTCGCTAGTTCTTTCTCTAACTGATTGAGAAATTAAATTGTTGATTAATAAGAAATGGAGTTTTTTTCAATTATCATTATATAAGTGTCCGACTATACGTTACGAGATTAATTTTGGACTCACATATTTGGGACCATTTCATGTATATGCATGCATGGACCACCAGGATATATTAATTAATTATATGCTTCAACTATTGTTGAAATTAACAATCAAATGTAAGGTACATCCACTTGCATTTAAGTAATATGCAACATCTTAGCTCAGCAAGATTGCAAATATATATAATTAAAGTGTAATATAATCTTTAATCATATGAAAAATGTAATTGCAACCGTCCTTGAGCTAGATCGAACTAAAAGAAAAATAAATAATAATATTAGTCTTAATTTTGTACGATTTGTTTGTAAGTTATTAATTACAATTCTTTAAATGAATAACAAGGACCACTATCTGATGAATTTGTACCAACCTCAGGGTACCTCACCTAGCCAAGGATTGTTTTAGGGATCCAAATGTGTCGACGAATAGGTGACCCAAGTGTCCTATGTCCAAGGGCTCGGCTTGAGTCATTGTGGAGTTTGGTCCTCGAGAGGCCCTAGATGTGCACCTATGACTATAAGATCATATAATGTTGTCGATCACACGTTGGTCTATGGAGTTCTGGAGGCCTAACGTGTTGCTATATGGATGCACTACAAGATATTATAGATTTGGCCAAGGCCCAAAATTGCGGCTCAGACCGCAGTATCAAAGGCGCAGTTAAAACTTATGGTTGCGGTTTTGGGTCTGGAATATTTAAAACCGCAGTTTTTGGCTTTAGACTGCTGTTTTGAAGACCATTTGGCTACAGTTCTGAAATGCAAATAAAAAAATATGTTTGCAGTTCAAAACAGTAGCTGAAAGCCTTCCGTTCAAATTTCTAATTACTTAATTGTGGGCTTCATGGCATGACCCAAATTTGTGGCCTTTAGTTCATAACATTATACATTTATTTTATGCAACTTTAGTTACATTAAAATTCTTCAGAATTACCCACAGTAATCAAAAGATTTTTCAACAATAAGCAGTCCTCTAAAATTCAACTAAAACATATTTATTTGTTGTAAATTTGTTGCAGACAACAAAGAAATATTTTTTACTGCAGTTACGTACAGCAACTCAAGTGTAATAAAACTCTAAAAATTAGCTACGATTCAAAAATGCAGTTAAATTCCTTGAATAATGAGGTTCCATGAAAATGTATGTGATGTGTTATTTATAGGGGTTTCGAAGAGGTTTATATATATATGTAGAGGTCTTATATTAATTTACATGATATATTAGTTCTTTTTACAAATATTTTTTCACATTGAATAAGACATAACAATAAGTTCAGTTTATTAGATATTGACCAAGACATGCTAAACAAACATTTATTATTTCATTCATAATGCATGAACACACAAAATATACAATATCATATTCGAACACTACAAACACCGCGGCATATAATACGTGATCCACATTAAATTTCTTCCACCGCGCGCAAGTATGAGAATTGAAACCAACAACCTGATAGTTATTCTACTACATTGCTTGTACCAATCAAACACCACAATACTCTTTCATGATCAATCTCCCACCTCTTATCTTTGGATCAAATTGTAGGTAGACATCTAGAAGTTTATAATGCTCAAAAGGCCTATACAACAATGGATGTTCGTAGTCCACCAACTCTTCTGGCGTCTGAGTTAGTCCACGACAAAACGTGAAAAACCCTACCGACAATCTTTTCTCGTTCCCTTTCAATGCCACTCGATGATAGTTAGATGGTATTCTTCCATTGCTCCATGCCTAAATCCAACAACAAATATTACTATAGAGTTGTTACGCTTGCTGATAAATAATAATAAATAAATAACTTAATCAACAATTAGTGGGCAATTATGTACTAATTGGTCACTCACCATGAAAGCATCACCAACAATGACAACAAAAGATGAAGGAGAAGGCTCAAAGCAAACCCACTCTCCATCCTCAGTTCTCAGCTCCAAGCCCTCAACATGATTTTGGTGAAGTATTGACAAAAAAGTCTTGTCTGTGTGAGTCACAAAACCAACATTACTTTCATGTGCCTCAGCTTGTCTATAGCTCAGGAAACGCATTAGGTAATTGATTTGTGCCCTATGAGCCTCATAGAGATTCATTATTCCATAGCTCTCAAAAACCATCCTCATCACTGTTCTCTCCAACTCTTCTGCTTTCTTGGCATAAGAATAAGCTGTTTCACTGTGAAAAAGAACAAAAAAGTATAGCGTCAGGATTTGAACTTGTGACCTTGAAAGTTGCCGCTATTTCAACCATGAAAAAAAGGGTGATTCAGTGCACAAAACTGCTTAGAACTGACAATTTGTGTCTCAGCACGTGACGTGACATGAAGTGAAGCTTGTTTGTGATTGTATCGTATTTGTGTTGGAATACTCAACGCAGTAATAATCGTGTTGTGAGACGGGCGACATGCCCAACATGTCCATCATACACACTTAGGGAGTTAGGGGCTACAATAGTAAATTAACCCCCTAATTGTGCCAAACATGTAGGTCTTGTTGTGCATAACATGTGTGGTCGGGTTGTCATGCTCTAATAACTAATTGTGTCGTGCCAAACAACGTTAACTTTATTGTTGTGCCAAAACTTACTCTACCTATTTCGACAAACATAATAATATGCGTACCAGAAACGATCATTTCCCTCGGGCCACATGAGATGGGTAAACTTTTTACACTCTTCTTCATTCGTCGGGCGATCGATCCCCAACCCTTCATGGAGAGGAAGATTTGCATTTTTGCCTAAGTAGCCATGGGAAGGTCTCTCATAAACGTTCTTCATTTTGGTTTCGTAGGGAAGATCAAACAATTCTTTTGAAGCTTCAAAGAGTTTGTTGTGAAGCTCTAAAGGAAACGTTTTGTAATTTGCTATAAAACAGCCGTACTCCTCTAGGGCACGCCGGACATCGTGGCACGTCGGGAGCCATTCCGGCGCGTTGGGTTTCATGCTCTCGCCGGAAAAGTCTATCACAGGGATCTTGGGAGGAGTTTGGGAACCCATAGTTGAAGAATTGAAGAAAGTGTGTAAAAATTATATTTGTTATAAATTATAATGTAGTCTTATAGAACATAGTACGAAATAAAGGTACATCCAATTGCATTTTATTAATGAATGTTGATTTAATGTTTCATCAAGTTGGTCTTTTTAAATATTTTTGGTCATTTTCTTCTGGCAAAATCTTGGAGGACCACAAAATTAAGAAATTATAATAGGACTATAGGAGTGAAATAATCTCAGCTACGTACTAACAAATAAATTGGTTTTGTATATGAAGCTAATTAAATATACATGGTCCCAAAATTAACGTAGATTTCAGATATAATTAATATAAGAAAATAGTACGTACTAAATGTAGGATTGATGTGAACATCTTGAACCCTATATGCCTAACAATTTTATGTATGTGCAGATCTTGTCTAAAACTCACTATAAAATATATGTGTGTACGTAGTATATTACAATAGACAAATGCATAGCCTTTTGTTGGTTAGGATATCCTTTTTCTTTCTATGTATACATTTTTTTAAATGTTTAAGCTTCTTTAATTATTTGTGTAGTATTTCTCCGTAAAATATTTAATTTAAAAAAAAAAAACTGAAAAACTGATTGAATTTTTTTTGTAAATAGTTTGAAAATAAAAACTCTTTATTTGTTAATTTAGTATATTTTTTAACGTGTTTTATTTAAACTAAAAAAGTTTTCAAACTAGTCTGGGTATGGTCAAATGGCTTAAAGGTGCCTATCGCGAAAGTGCGAGCCTACTCAGGAACCCTATGGTTCAAAACCAGAAAAAAAAAAAAAAGTTTTCAAACTAGATTAGTTTTCTAAATTCTACAAATTTTTCACATAAAACAAAAACTTGAAAATAAAATCGAAAACATAATTTTTATTTTTATTTTTTGCGACTAAACATGCATTTTTAGAGTTTCATTGATTAAGCTAATAATGCACACTAACTTCAAAACGTACTATTTCATCTTCTAAAGATCTTAATGCTATTTATGAGCTGCGTGACTGGAATTATGGACATCTTGGGTGAGTTGTTTTTCAGAATTAAAATATTATTTCATTTTTTTCATCAAAAAAAAATTTAATTTAATTTTTCAAAACCGACTTGCAGGTCATTACTAAATTATATAACATATGTATATAAAAACATAATTATGAGATGAGACTGAGGAGTCTAAGACAAATTATTTTTTGTTTAGACTAACTCATTAATGAGGTGATGACACCTCATTAAAAATCTTGAATCCGGACGAGTATAGATGTTAATGAGGTGTTATCACTCCATTAATAATTTGACTTAAACTAAGCCATAAATTAGTTGGCTTAGATTCTTTATTCTCATTATAAAATTTATTGTTAAACTAAATGATCAAATATTGCACAAATGGAGATCTAATGATCGAAATCCAGATTTATTTCTGAAACCAAACTAACAAGTAGTGTTTGTGCACTTTTTGTTCACATAGAAGCAAGAACAAATAATGAAACACAAACAACATACACATAATTAGGAAATCAAATAATATTCAAACAAATTATTTATTGCATAACAATCTAGCTAGCTAGGTCTCCTTCAACTGATCATAACCATCCATGGTGCCACAATAGGCTTTGATAGGGAACTTGAACTTGTAACCCTCGCCGCGGAAGAACCGGAGAAGCCCTAGATGATCGAACGGCTTGTAAATCAATGGATGATCTTCATCTACCAGTTCTTGAGGAACTTGCACCATCCCATTCCCAAATGAGAATTGAGCCAGAGAGTATCTTGATCTCTTCCCACTCATCATCACTCTATGGTTTGGTGAGTGTATCCTACCATTGCTCCATGCCTATACCAAATCAAATCACATATATATAGTTATTTACTATATATCATCAGGGAAAGCTCAGGTGCGCACAAACAGATATCCAACAGTTGATCGTTACAAACCAACAAATCACTCTTTATTGAGCGCTTGTGTACCTATTTGTACACCTACACGCTCTCATATCGATAACGTTGTCACAATTGTGGAGATTGCAACTAACAACATGACAGTTATTTGGAGAAAATACTAAAGGTTCATGAACTTTTATAAAGTCATCTATTTAATCCATGAATTTTAAAAGAGCAAATTGAAGATATAAATTATATGATACTAGATATATATTAAATTCTAAGTAATGAGCAAACTACATACTCAAAAATTCAAATCTAAGAAACTGTTTTGACTTTTGAAAGTTAATAAACTAAATTATGGATTGTAAAAGATAACAAACTATTGACTTTTTAAAAGTTTAGGGACATTTATAAGGTCATCTATTAATTCCTCGTTGTTATATGCTACGAGTATTATCTTAATTAATTACCATTAATGCGTCGCCCGCCATGACGACAAAAGATGAAGGAGACGAGAGCTCGATCCGAATCCACTTAGTACCATCCTTGGTTTCAACCTCTAGGGCATCAACTTCATCTTGATGTAGAATTGTTGTGAAGCTCTTGTCTGTGTGATTCACAAACCCTAGTTTGGTCCCATCCTCTTGAGGAGTTCTATTTTTCAGCAACCGAAGAAGGTAAGTTATGGATTCTATGTGAGAGTCATAGTAGCTCTCTAAACCATAGCTTTCACATATCATTCTCATCACCATATGGTCCATTTCCTTGGCTAGCTTTGCATAGGATAGTATAGTTTCACTAATTTCAAAAACAAGAACCAAATGAGAGTCATGAGTGTGATTAAATGTTAGAATGTAAAAATATAAATGGGACACGGATTTAGAGTTTTTGTTCTGTGGAGACAAACTGCGAGAATAAAATCTTATTAAAACATATCGATGGAATATTTCATTTTTTTGCTCTAATCCTGTCGTAAAAGGAGCATTATTACAAAAATTCTTGTTTATGGTGACAAAAAAAAAAAAAAAAGGCATTGCCAATGAATACACAAGAAGTTTGGTGTAAAACATTGATCACTTGGCTGACATGGATAAAAGCCTAATAATGGTGAAAATTTGGGTTTTTATGCTTTCGGCGATAGCATTTCCGCCGCACAAAGTTGTGCTTCCGTGACAAACTCCTTTCCGTCGTGCACTTGGAGACTTTCCGTGACAACTGTATACTGACTTTTGGTGACAAAATATAAGTTTAAGTGACGGAATAGGCTGTCGCGGAAAGTGAAATTTCTTGGAGCATATTGAGTATTCAACTATCAGTTGAGTTGGACATCTAATAGTGAAAGACTTAAATATATACATACTATATAGTAAAGCAACATAAAAAATGAGATGAAGAAGAAAATACCAGAAATGGTCATTTCTATTAGGCCACATGAGATTTGTGAAGAACTGAGCTCCTTCTAGAGTGGTGGGATTGTCAATGCCCAAACTTTCATGAAGAGGAATGGCTGGAATCTGGCCAACATAGCCATTCAAGGGCTTTTCATATTTGTTTTGCATTTTGGTCTCTGTGGGAAGATCAAACAGCTCTTCCAAGGCACCAAACACTGCCTTGTTGAGCTCTTGAGGCAATTTATGGCTGTACTCTACCACAAAAAAGCCATGCTCTTCAAGTGCTTGCCTCACATTTTGGCATGCAGAGACCCAAGAACTTGAGCCTGGCTTCAAGTCCTCTTTTGAAAAATCTAGGATTGGGAGTAGTTGGTTGGGAAGTGGAGCAAAACCCATGATTTTTCTTTTCTTGATTTGGTGTTTAAGGTTAGGTTTGAGGAGATGTGTGTGAGATAGATTGTTGTTCAAGTGCTTCTAGTTATAGGAATGTCTATTTTGGAGTTATTATGTAGTACAAAAGGACAAATTACTAAGTAAACAGAGAAAGTCACGTGCTCAGAACATGTTGAAATATGGTCGGGACAGTTGAAATGAGCCCGCATCATGACTCTTATATAGTCTCGCCATGAGTTCGAACTATCTGAGTTGTTTTAAGGTTGTTTAATTTGGTGTTTTGGGACCTAATTTGAATAGTTTGATAATTTTATTTTATTTTATTATTATCTTTTTGTTACACATTTAAAAAAATTATTAGAATTTGGAAAAACTATATATTACTTTTCGGTCTAAACTATGGGGTTCCTGAGCGGGCTTGTAAGCTCGCAGTTGTAACCTTTAAACCGTTTTACCAAACTCATATTAATTTTTATTCGATTACAAGTCACATTTGAAATTCATCTTTCTCTTCAGGAGTGAGTTGAGTGGAGAGGTAAACTGCATTAATATGATTGGATCAGAATTTTGATCATTGATCATCAACAAATATAAGTTTTTTTTTTTTTTTTTTTTATTCAATCCATTTGTTGTCCCATAGTTTCTGCATTACAAATGAATAAAGATTTTGCATATCCTTGAACTTTAAAAAAAAATAACGATTTAACACTAAATTCCAAAACTCAAGTTTCAAAAAAAAATATATATATATTTAGATGTTTTTTTATCAATTAAATATTTAGATGCTTTTGGAAATTTGCCTTTGGAAGATAATGTAAGGGAATCAAGAGGAATTTATACATTTATATATATAATTACATATATAGTTTCTCGATATCATATGAAATAATTATATTTGTTTTCGCTGACATTAAAATAAATTATATTATCAAATCACATTATAAAAGTCTGCACATGGTACATACATCTTTATTATATGAAAAATTGTGTACCAACTACATTTATTCTATTATTATCTCAAATATAATAATATATAATTAACAGCCACAATACTCGACACCAGTGCCTTTGGACTGATTATAGCTGATATAGGCGTTTTATCTGCCCAGTTTCGTTTTATTAGTTTCAGTTTTGTCTCACGGTCTGCGAACCGAGTTGCTGATGCTTTAACTAGGTCCTCGGAGTTTTCGTTACATTAGTTCGCTTGGGAGGGTCATTCTGGACCCGAGGCTATTAATACTCTCATCTTGTCTGATATGACTAGTTAATAAAGTTGAGACTTTTCTTAAAAAAAAAAAAAACAACCACAATACTCGACACCAGTGCCTTTGGACTGATTATAGCTGATATATGCGTTTTATCTGCCCAATTTCGTTTTATTAGTTTCAGTTTTGTCTCACGGTCTGCGAACCGAGTTGCTGATGCTTTAGCTAGGTCCTCCGAGTTTTCGTTACATTTGTTCGCTTGGGAGGGTCATTTTGGACCCGAGGCTATTAATACTCTCATATTGTCTGATATGACTAGTTAATAAAGTCGAGACTTTTCTTTAAAAAAAAAAAAAACAGCCACAGTACTCTATGCCTTATCTTTCAAACGACTGGTTGGGCTTAAGTTTGAGGCCCATTTACCCACAGTACTCTATATTGTAAATCTACATTTCACATGGCCCACAAGGCCCATACCCAAATTCTAATTTGTATGAGAAGCCCAAAATGCCCATTTGTATATATTTTCTAGTTTCTTATCCTTAGCATTTCTTGAGTTTATGTTGTGAGATTGAATCATATTGAGTTAGTTTATAATCATTTGCAAATTTTATTTTCAATATTAAAATAAAACCCATATAAATAAAATAAGAATCTCCAAAACAAAGAAAAAGTCATAATTTTGTGAAGGTTCTTTTAGAAGGTACAAACAAATTTAACTATTTATTTTTATAAACGCGCTTATCTCATCTTCTAAATCTCATCGACCACACGACAAGACATTCATTGGCTCTACATAATTTATCAACGTTTGCTATTAACGTGGGAGATTTAGTAAAGAAGATGAAAAAATTCAACGACATGACACGTTCTTTTTATCTCAACGTTATGTTTATTAAGGAAAAAGAAAATAGATTTTATTATAGACACAATATATTTTTAGGCCATGCACATGAAAATTTAAACTTTGATTGGGACATGAACCTTCCATTTCATATAAGAGGTGTGTGGACAGCAATATGCAAATTAATGTCATAAATTTATTACTATAAGTATGGTAAACAAATATTAGATATTGATATCAATCTACAATTTGGAGTTCTCTTTAAAAAGAACTTAGGTATATGGAGGTTTATGAATAGAGGTGACAATTTGTGTTCGTTAGTTGTATTCTTTCGATAAATGACATGAAAATAACGATTTTCTAATTAGAAGAGTACAAGTCGTTTGATTTTGAATTCTTGTATATATAGATAAGAATTCAGTTTTAGGTGTATTATTGAATTAATGTCATGAAAATAACGGGTTTCTAAGTAGGTGAGTCTTGGTCGCTTAAATTAGAAATTTTGATCATATCGGTTAGGAAAAATGTTTGTCATGATCTGATTCAACACGTTTGTCGAGTTATTATAATTAATTTACAATTATATCATTTAGTGTATGTGTTGCAATATAGTTAATTAACTGTATATTTCAACATAAACACAACATGATTACTAACCTGCTCAGTTCTCCAACCCGACACAATTGTATTTAAGTTCAAACGCACAAATTTTGTGTCATGGTGACGTGTTTTGCAACACAAACAGTCAACTCTAGTTGAAACCGCTTTTACTGATATACTTTAACAGGAAATGAGGTAAAATGTCAATGAGACATATTTTACCACAGTAGTCAATTTCTATTGGGAAATGATTCATGCTTGCAGCTGCCATACATGTCAAATATATGTAGTGACTGAAATTGAATCCTAGGGTCCATCACAACTACACAAGATGGGACCCACTATCCCGAAAAATCAAAATTACCCAAAAACACATGAAACCCACTTTCCACCTATCACAGTCTGACACGTGTCTTTCATAATACACTCCCATTTCTTTTTATGGTCTTGATGACTTCCATGTCAAGCCAACAATTTTGTAAAATTTCACTCCCAAATGACTAGGAGTTGAAAAAATTCAAAGATTTTTCTTTTAAAGGAAAGGTGATATTTTTAGCTACAAAAAAGGTGGTCGATGCTTGATGGTGTTGAGGACTCGGTAATTAAGGCAGCAATTGTGCTCCATCGCTTGTCACTGTGAAGTGAAAATCACTTGCAAAGCAAAATCAGAAACAACAAAACAAATTTGGAAATGAAAATTCTGTCTTTTCAGACCAAACTTTCTGTTTTCTAACATGCCCACCACCTATTCGACGAAAGTCCTGTGTGAAAAAACTATCCATTTTGTGTCTTTTTTGTTTATAAAAACACTTTTGGTTGCTTCAATAACTCCAAGAACTAGATTTTCTGAGATACCCATATCTGGTTTTGACCAGCTTTAGCTCCAGAGCTTGACATTGTGGTTTCTTGTTGTGTATTGTATAGTTTTGTTTTGCTTGAATAGCTTCAAGAATTGGATTTCAAGATGGACCCATTTCTTGTTTTTTTTTTTTTTTTTGAAGATCCAGAGGTTGAGATTTTGGCTTCTTGTTGAGTATTTGTTTTGTCTCTTTTTTGTTTATAAAAACACTCTTGCTTGCTTAAATAACATCAACAACTAGATGTTGTGAGAGACCCATCTCAGATTCTGACCAGGTTCAACTTTAGAGCTTGACAATGTGATTTCTTGTTGTGTGTTAACACAATTTTGTTTTAGTTTTTATTTGACTGAACAACATCAAGAAGCTGCATTTCAAGTTCGAGAATTTAGTTTCTTGTTGAGCATTTGTATACAAAAATCTGTTTTTTGTCGTTGGGTTTTTCGGCCATTGTTTATGCAAGAACATTCCGTGCAATTACACTTCTTATATGTTCTTGAAGCTCCAAAATTTGAGATTTTGGCTTCTTGTTGTGTATTTGCCTAACTGGATAGAAAATCTGTTTTCTTGGTGGGTTTTTTGTCCATTGTTTATGCAAGAAAAATCTGTGAAATTACACATGAAATGTGCTCTTGAGGCTCCAAAATTTGGGATTTTGGCTTCTTGTTGTGTAATTGGAAGAAAAATCTGTTTTCTGGTGGGTTTTTGTGGCCAATGATGATGCACGAATAATTTGTGAAATTACACTAGCAGTGATCATGGAAGGTACAGATCTTTACAGAGCTGGTTGTAGCTTTAGACAAGGCAGTTCTTCACGTTGGAGAACAGATGCTACTCAAATTTTCTCGAGATCAAGTAGAGAAGAAAACGACGAAGAGGCTCTAAAATGGGCAGCTCTGGAGAAACTTCCCACTGTGAAGCGCATGCAGAAGGGTCTACTGATAACCACCCAAGGAAAATTCTCCGAGGTTGATGTCAAGAAGCTTGGACCAGTAGAAAGGAAGAGGTTGATGGACAGGTTGGTGGGAGTTTCGGAAGAGGACAATGAGAAATTCTTGTTGAGGCTCAAGGAACGGCTTGACAGGTAAAAAGAAGAATCCGATTTTGAGTTTTTGTCTTAGTTTCTTACTTTTCTAGTTCCTTGAAACTGTTGTTTAAATTTCAGTAAAATGCTGTCTTTTTATTGTATGCATTTCTCAGAGTTGGAATCAGTACTCCCACGATCGAAGTCAGATACGAGAATCTAAATGTTGAAGCAAAGGCCTACGTAGGAAGCCGAGGAACACCAACACTCGTAAACTTCCTGGTTAATTTCCTAGAGGTATAGAAATCAACATATATGATCTTATTACAGCATAAACTTGATGGTACTTGGACTGTTTTGCTAAGCTTTGTTCACATTTCTTTCTTTCCATTATGAATGAAGGGTTGCTTGAACTTTGTCCACATACTTCCAAGCAAAAAGAAGCCTATGCACATTCTTCAGGATGTGAGTGGAATCATCAAGCCTGGCAAGTGAGAAAGCTGCATAATTATTGGGGGAAATTTCAGATAAATGTCCTATACTTTACCTCAAAATTACATGATTATCCTTCTTTTTACTCTTGCATCACATAACTATCGGGTACCTTCATAAAACTAATCTGTTAATGATACCGTTAAGTTTTAATTCTGAGAATACCGTTTTGCACCACTATATCTATATAGTTTAACCTAGTTTTCTTCATTCATTTCCTTTCTCATTTCAGCTCAAGGATAGGATAGGAAGAGTGAAAGAACAAAAATAATTATACATGAAAATAAAATTAAGCAAAAGGGTATTTTAGTCATATAAAAAAATATAGGTCACGTGACAATCATACGATGAGAGAGAAGGTATATTCCGTTAAATCTAACTGACAAATTTTTATGAATATACAAAGTAGTTGAAATAAAATACAGGGCATTTATCTGAAACTTCCCCATTCTATATTAGTTGATTATAATTTACAACTATACCTAGATGAGCCCATTTCTTATCTAATTGTTTGTAAATTTTTGCAAGAATGACATTGCTTCTGGGTCCTCCTGCTTGTGGAAAAACCACACTCTTGTTGGCACTGGCTGGAAAGCTTGATCCAGCTTTAAAGGTTAAAGAACTCTCCATTTCAGCTTCCTAACTACAATTAGATAGTGTTTGGATTATAATTGTTGTTCAGGAATGAGAATCAAGAATCAAAATGGAGATGAGATTCTCATTCTGCGTGTTCGGATTACAACTTTAAGGTCATGAAGATGGCTTTGGAATCAGAATCTCATTCCTATTCCCATTCCTGATTCTCATTCTCATTCCTATTCCCATTCATAATCTTTCGGTTAGTATAAGTCTTTACTATGGAATTTAAAACTCCTTGCGCAGTTTTCGGGGAAAGTGACTTACAATGGACATGACATGAATGAGTTTGTGCCCCAGAGAACAGCTGCATATATCAGCCAACATGATCTTCATATAGGAGAAATGACTGTCAGAGAAACATTCGCCTTCTCTGCAAGATGCCAAGGCATTGGAGGGCGATATGGTGAGTTTGTATTTGCTTTTCTTGTACCATAACCTGATAATTAATTCCATGTTAAATTAGTATGTATGATAATCTGCAGAAATGTTAACTGAGTTGTCAAGGAGAGAAAAAGAAGCAAATATCCAGCCTGATCCCGATGTTGACATCTACATGAAGGTGAAGAATTCGTAGAACGATCCTCAACTTATAAGTTTCAGAGAGAAGCATAAAAGTTAATTCTTACATGATATGTTGATTATGATGAGAACATTTCAGGCTGCATCAACACAAGGTCAGCAAGCCAATCTGATCACAGAATATGTTCTAAAGGTGTTTTTTTTTTCTTACTTATTCACACAACATTTTGTAAAATAAAGAGACATCCTAAGTAATGCCATAGAATAACTTTATGTTCTATCTGAAATCTGCAGGTTTTAGGACTAGAAGGTTGTGCAGATACAATGGTAGGGGATGATATGATTCGAGGTATCTCTGGAGGACAGCGAAAGCGTGTCACGACAGGTAATACTAATATGACCTAATTTTGACTTATGTTCAGTTACTTGGTCAGTCTTAGCGCAAAAGTAAAATTGTTGCCTTGTGAAGTCATATATGGACTAGAAGGTTGTCCATATGATCTACTGTCTACTTCTGTTCATTTACTGCTTGAGTCTCGGTGCAACATTAAGTTTGTTGCCTTGTGATGTCATGAGTTTGAGTTAGAAAACAATCTCTATGCAAAAGTAGGGGCAAGTGTAACGCTAGATTTCATATAGCAATCAATTCATACTTGTTTTCACTTACTAGGTGTCTTTGCGCAATAGTAAGATAGCCTTATGAGGTCACGACAGTAAGGTTGTTGCATTGTGACATTGAGGTCATGGGTTTGAGTTAGAAAACAGGCTGCAACAAAAATGAACCTCCCTTTGGCCTTCCAATGGTGGGATTCTAGTGCACTACTTATGATCAGTTATCTGAAATTTGTTATCAATTATACTACAGGTGAAATGCTGGTTGGACCAGCCAAGATGCTACTCATGGATGAGATATCCAC
Organism: Pelargonium nanum; assembly: GCA_036897485.1. Lineage (NCBI taxonomy): Eukaryota > Viridiplantae > Streptophyta > Magnoliopsida > Geraniales > Geraniaceae > Pelargonium > Pelargonium nanum. The sequence goes on along the minus strand of JAYMTF010000876.1, from coordinate 11,615 downwards.
TGGTTTGGACAGCTCAACAACTTACCAAATTGTAAACTCTCTCAAGCAATTCATTCACATTCTGAGAGGAAGTGCTGTCATCTCTCTCCTCCAGCCGGCGCCAGAGACTTATGATCTCTTTGATGACATTATTCTCCTCTCTGATGGCCAAGTCGCTTACCATGGTCCCCGAGATCAAGTACTCGGTTTCTTTGAATCCATGGGCTTCAAGTGTCCTACGAGGAAAGGAGTGGCTGACTTTTTGCAAGAAGTGAGTGCAAAAATACAACTGACATGAAGTTATCAGTACAGATTTTATCCTCAGGAGTGGCATTTCGTTTGCAGGTGACATCAAGGAAAGATCAGAAACAATATTGGGTTCGAAGAGACGAGCCTTATGTTTTTGTCACAGTCAAGGAATTTGCAGAAGCATTCAAGTCATTTCATATGGGACAGAGGCTATACTTAGATCTTAAAGTTCCATTTGACAAAACCAAAGCTCACCCAGCTGCTTTGACAACTAAAACATATGGAGTTGAGAGAAAGGAACTGTTGAGAACTTGCTTCTCAAGAGAGCTCTTGCTGATGAAGAGAAACTCATTTGTCTACATCTTCAAGCTCATTCAAGTATTGTGTTTCAAACTTTCAAATTTCATCACTTCTTTTGCTTTCAATTTTATGGTTCTCCATCAGCAACTTCAATTCATTGCTGCTACTTTTGTTTCTTCTCATAGCTTACAATAATGGCAATAATATCTATGACCGTCTTCCTTCGAACCGAGATGCATCGAGATTCAGTAAACGATGGAGGAATCTACACAGGAGCTTTGTTCTTCACTGTGACTATGCTTCTCTTCAATGGCATGGCAGAGATTTCCATGACCATTGCAAAGCTTCCTGTCTTTTACAAGCAAAGAGACCTTCTCTTCTATCCTCCATGGGCATATGCTCTTCCAACATGGATTCTCAAGATTCCGATAACGCTTGTAGAGGCTGCAGTTTGGGTTTGCATCACCTACTATGTCATCGGATTTGATCCCAACGTTGGAAGGTCATTAAGTACTCAACAAACACTTCTGAGAACTCTCAACTATTAGCAATTAATAGTCAGACTACACTATTTTCACTGTTCTCAAAACTTTGTGCAATTAACATTGCGCACTTAATTTTTGTTTGCTAATGTAGGAATTTTCTTGCTGCAGGTTTTTTAAGCAGTACTTGGTGCTCTTACTGGTTAACCAGATGGCCTCTGCATTGTTTAGATTCATTGGAGCCATAGGTAGGACAATGACAGTAGCTGGAACTTTCGGAGCATTTGTTCTTCTCTTGCTTTTCGCTCTGGGAGGCGTTGTCCTGTCAAGAGGTAGGCTCACCAAATTAGTGTTACAGAATCCTCGTAAACAATCATTGTGGGGTCTATTTTATACAACCTTACTATTGTGCCAATAATGAATCTTTCTTTTCTTTATTTGATCCCTCAGACGACGTGAAGAAATGGTGGATATGGGGCTACTGGGTTTCTCCTTTGATGTATGGACAGAATGCAGTAGTAGTCAATGAGTTCCTTGGGAAGAGTTGGAGTCATGTAAGTTCTTTAACCATTTTCTTGTGTGCATTCTTGAGTTTGTTTTTGATCTGACATCTTCAGTTTCTTTAAGGTTCTTCCAAACTCAAATGTAACACTTGGAGTCGCAGTTCTCAAGTCTCGTGGGTTCTTCCCACACGCGTACTGGTACTGGATAGGAGTAGGAGCATTAGCAGGATACATATTGCTATTCAACTTTTCTTTCACTCTGGCTCTAACTTACCTCAACCGTACGTGGGTATATAATTTCTTCATTTTTTTTAGCATTTTTAGGTTTGAGAGGTCAAGTACTGATACCAAGAATATAATTTTTGCAGCACTTGAGAAGGTTCAGGCTGTTATACCAGAAGAGTCTCAGAAGAAAGAGCTTGATGACAGAACAGAACAGCCTGTTCAAGTAATATCCTCAAGAAATGAAGCAAATCAGCACAGGAAAAGAGGAATGGCTCTTCCATTTGAGCATCATTCCATCACCTTTGATGACATCACATATTCTGTAGACATGCCTTCGGTAATTCGAATTTATCCATACAGAAAATGTGTATTGTTGAACTTTACTCGAATCCAAAAGCTTAAACTCCGTAGGTGGAGTGCCACAGTAGTGTATTAAGAATATATATGACCTCAACATCAACGCTCCCCAACACGTGCAAGCCCTTACCAAACCAACTCTGATACCATGTTAAATGACTTTTCATGTATTGACATCTAGAAGTCAAAAAGTTTTATGTTCCAAACTCAGTAGTTTCCATAACTTTGATGCCTGATTGTTGATTGTGTAATGCAGGAAATGAAAATTCAAGGCATCACTGAGGACAAGCTGCTTCTTCTGAAGGGTGTGAGTGGGTCTTTCAGGCCGGGGGTTCTTACAGCTCTAATGGGTGTCAGTGGTGCTGGGAAAACCACTCTGATGGATGTGTTGGCTGGTAGGAAAACTGGTGGATACATTGGGGGTAACATCAAAATATCCGGGTACCCGAAGAAGCAAGAAACATTTGCTAGAATTTCTGGATACTGTGAACAAAACGACATCCATTCTCCTTATGTAACTGTCTATGAGTCCTTGCTCTACTCAGCTTGGCTGCGCTTATCTCCTGATGTCAAAGCTGATACCAGAAAGGTTGATACCTAATCACTAACCTCTTTTGGGGATTTCAGTTTCTTGTTTCATTTCATTTCCTAGCGCACGAGGCTCCCACCAGGGTGGGGTCTGGGGAGGGTTAGTTTTGTATGCCACTCTTACCCCTACTTTGTAGAGAAACTGTTTCCATGATTTGGACCCGTTCCCTCGGGGTCATCAGGCAACAACCTTACTGTTATGTCCTAACTCGCCCTCAGAGCTCATCATATAGGTTATGAGGTCTCACCTTTATTAGTAGCTCACTAATCCTTCACTCCAAAGGAAAACCTTAGTGCACAAACCTTATTGCACAAATAAGTGCACAAAGCTATGCGAAGACTAAAAAAAAGTGCAGACTGGCTATGAAAATGTCTAGACGAGCACGAAAACTCAAATGTCTACGCATTTTCATGGTCAGTCTGCACTTTTTTCACTGTTCGCATATCTTTGTGCACTTATTTGTGAAATAAGTATTTGTGCACTTATTTGTGAAACATGTCTTGGTCTCCCTACTCTGAATTGATTGCAGGCATTCATTGAAGATGTCATGGAGCTTGTGGAATTGAAGCCATTGAGGGAAGCATTAGTAGGATTGCCTGGTGTAGATGGACTCTCAACGGAGCAGCGCAAGAGGCTAACGATTGCAGTAGAGCTGGTGGCAAATCCTTCTATTATATTCATGGATGAGCCAACTTCAGGATTAGATGCGAGAGCTGCAGCAATTGTCATGAGAACAGTTAGGAACACAGTGGACACTGGAAGAAGAGTTGTATGCACCATCCACCAGCCAAGCATTGACATATTTGAATCATTTGATGAGGTCATATATATGAACATAATACATATAATGTACATTTTACCTTCTGTAATTAACTTCTTAACTCAAGCCTAAAATGTTGTCCAATGCGATGTTTCAGCTGTTCTTGATGAAGCGAGGAGGCGAAGAGATCTATGTAGGGCCCGTGGGTCGCAACTCATGCCATCTGATAGCATATTTTGAGGTATGATCTGATGAACAAGAAGAAACAACTGTGATTAACATAAAATCTTCACTGACAACTATTTGCTTTTAAGGAAATAGAAGGAGTCAGCAAAATCAAAGATGGTCACAACCCAGCAACTTGGATGCTAGAAGTTTCCACTGCAGCACAAGAACAGGCCTTGGGGGTTGATTTTGCAGAACTATACAAAAGATCTGAACTGTACAGGTACTTTCATGACTAGACTGAAACTTTGTACAAATGCTCATTTCCTTTCATGGACTTAGAATTTGGTGATAAAACTTTACTATTACATATCATATTTTTCAGGAGAAACAAAGCTCTTATACAAGAAATGAGTGTTCAAAAGCCTGGTTCGAAGGATCTTCATTTCTCGTCTAAATATTCGCAGTCGTTCTTCACCCAATTCATTGCTTGCTTATGGAAACAGCATTGGTCATATTGGCGCAACCCGCCATATACTGCAGTGAGGTTTCTTTTCACAATCTTCATTGCCTTGATGTTTGGGACAATGTTCTGGGGACTTGGCTCTAATGTGTAAGCTACTAATATTTACTGAGGCGAAAACATTTTACCCAATTATTTTTAATACTGATAGGCTTGGTATTCGAACTTGATCAATGATTCTTGTGAATGAATATCAGGAAAAAGCAACAAGATGTGTTTAATGCAATGGGTTCTATGTATACTGCTGTGCTATTTATTGGAGTTCAAAATGCAAACTCTGTACAGCCAGTTGTAGCTGTGGAAAGGACTGTGTATTACAGAGAAAATGCTGCTGGAATGTATTCACCCATGGCATATGCTTTTGCACAGGTGATGTATTTCATGAATCATAGTAACTTGTGTAGCAAGAAACACTTTCAAAATCAGAGTAACTTCTGTTGCAAGAAACACTCTCTTTTCTGTTTCTGATCATTTTCTCAAAACATTTCAAAATCACAGTAACTTGCACAGCAAGAAACACTTTCTTTTCTTCCATCTTTTCATTTTCTTGTAATTTTTCGACGCAGGTTGCCATTGAACTCCCATACATCTTGGTGCAAGCTGTAGTTTATGGTGTTATTGTGTATGCAATGATTGAATTTCAATGGACGGCCGAGAAATTCTTCTGGTATTTATTCTTCATGTACTTCACATTCTTGTACTTCACATTCTATGGCATGATGGCAGTGGCTGTGACCCCAAACTACCACATTGCAAGCATTATTGCTGCTGCATTTTATGGAATTTGGAACCTTTTCTGTGGATTCATAGTCCCAAGAACAGTAAGTCCTCTGACCTATTCTTCAAAAGTTCACGTTTCGGTTTCTTAGGTTAAATCTTTCTGCACCCCTGAAACTGTTCACATTTCGGTTTCTTGAGTTCACATTTGTTCTTGTTTCATTCACAGAGGATTCCTATATGGTGGAGATGGTACTACTGGGCATGTCCAGTTGCCTGGACACTGTATGGATTGGTGGTAACACAATATGGAGATGAAGAGAGCATCATGATCGACTCGGGTGTAACGGTTAAACAGTTCTTGAGAAGTTATTTTGGATTCAAACATGATTTTGTGGGAGTTGTTGCAGCTGTGGTTGTTGGGTTCACTGTGCTCTTCGCATTCATCTTCGCACTGTCTATAAAAATGTTTAATTTCCAGAAGAGATAGGATAGTTTTAAGCTTTTAATTTAGTGTCCTATGAGTTAGAGACAATCTTATGATGAACTTGTGAGCTACAATGTGTAACTAGTTGCAGAATAGATAAAAGAAATTCATAGTATTTCACTTCCCAATGAGAGAGGTTTTGAAGTCCCGCTGTCACTTGATATATATATGCAGATGATAATGCATCCCGGAGGAATGTGAAGTCCCGTTGTCACTTGATTTACTAGTTGGAGTGTTGAACACTCCATCTATTGTCAGCTTAAGTTGATAGATTGGGGGTCAAACTAGTATTTCAAGTAGTGACTGAACGACTTTGAGGACGATAGGAATGGATATCGGGTTAGGGGTGGGGCAGCTTATAGTTCCCCATCCCCCGGGGCAGGTTCTTTTGCCCCGAACCCACCCGTCAATTTCAACCCTTTTTTTTACCAAACTACATCACGTTTCAACAATTACAAAGAACTCAAGAGTTCTTTTATTCAAATATCCACATCTCAAACTATCATTTCCAAGAACTACACCATTACAAAGAACTAAACAGTCATATACAAGTAATATACCAAACACACAACATATTGAACCAAACTTGCTATCTTCTTTGGAAATTAAATACCTTTATCAAGAGGGCAAAGACAAATGCAAAGAGCACTGGAAACCCCACAATAGCAGCTGCAACAACCCCCAGAAAGTCATGCTTGAACCCGTAATATTCGCGCAAAAACTCTTCCACAGTTTGGCCTGTGTCAAGCTTGTCCTTCACATCACCAAATTGCGATGCAGTCAATCCGTACATTGTCCACGCCATTGGACTCGTCCAATAGAACCATCTCCACCAAACCGGGATCCTCTGGTAGCAACATCAAAGTGTCATCAATGGTCTATAAAATTTTAAGAGGAGGAACCGACAGCAAAGATTCAGGGTTACTGAACTTACCGTTCGGGGAATGAAGAAACCTGAGAACAAGATCCAAAGCATATACAATGCTGTTGAAATGACCGAAGAAATGTGGAGGTTTGGTGTGAAAGCCACACACATCATGCCATAGAAGGTCAAGTAGAGTAATGTGAAGAACAAGAAAAATATGTACCAAAAGAACTTCGCAACTGTCCATTCAAAACCAATCATTGCGTACACCACAACACTATATGCCACAGCTTGTACAAACACATATGGGAGCTCAATCATAATCTGCACGTCAAATTAAAATTTGAACAATATGTAACTGTCAAAAGGTAAGCAAGATTATTCGTGCTGTTGAAAACAGTAGTGGTCTTGCTGCGCAATCATATGTAGAAGAAATACATATAAGAAAATGAAGTACAAGCAAACTACATACGATTCAAAGTTACATATGGCCTTACTCCAGATGATTGTCAGATATAAAAATTTCAGAATAATTTGCAAAAAAAAAAAAGAGCATGACATGTTCTGTAAAAGATTTTTTACAAGAAAAACATCTGTTTTTCAAAGGTAAAAAGTATTAAACTCTTTACTTGTAACTTAGAAAACAATATACCTGCGCAATGCCATATGCCATGGCTGCATACATTCCAGCAGCCCTCTCTCTGTAAAACACTGCTCGTTCCACAGCAACTACAGGCTGCACAGATGTACGATATTGAAACCCGAGATAGAGTGTAGTAGAAAACATAGAACCCATTGCATTAAAAATATCTTGTCGATTCCTTCTGCAATTCAAAACGTGGAATATATATTAACAGAAAGAGTGGATATCAACTCTATGAATTCAATAACAAGTCATTATGATTCATCCTACTTTTTGGACCCACAGCTCCAAAATATTGACCCTAATGCCAAGGCCATGAAGATTGTGTAGAGTGATCTAACAGCAGTGTATTTGGGGTTGCGCCAGTACGAACAACGCTGTTTCCAAAAGCAAGCCATCCATTGGGTAAAGAAAGGCTGTGAGTACTGAGTAGGAAAATGAAGGTCTTTCGAACCAGGTGGTGGTGTGCTGAGTTCCTGTATCAGTGCTTTGTTCCTCCTGGAAAGTATGGCATGCAAGCTTTAGAAATAAGCTTAAGGAAACATGAACTTGCAGTTTAAGTTAAACCGACCTGTAAAGTTCTGAATTTCTGTATATATCAGCAAAATCAACCCCCAATTCTAATTCTTTGGCTGAAGTGGTAATGTCCAACATCCAAGTCGCAGGATTGTAGCCATCTTTAATTTTACTGACACCTTTGATTTTCTTCAATAAAAGGAAAAACATAATCGAATATTCCAGATAGTGTAATCAAACATGAAGGAAAATACAGGCAGAAACATTAATTTGTTTGTGATACCTCGAAATAATCTATCAAACGGCTACAATGGAGACCCAATGGTCCAACATAAATCTCTTGACCTCCGCGCTTCATTAGGATTAACTGCAGTACCATCATATTTAGAAGATAACCCAAGTTAAGTGCTAACTTATAGAGTTATGACTACATCTAACCTCATCAAATGCTTCAAATATGTCGATGCTTGGCTGATGAATGGTGCATACAACTGTTCTTCCGCTGTCCACTGTGTTCCTAACAGTTCGCATTACAATTGCAGCAGCCCTTGCATCTAGTCCTGAAGTTGGTTCATCCATGAATATAATAGAGGGATTAGCCACTAGCTCCACTGCTATGGTAAGCCTCTTGCGCTGCTCGGTTGACAAACCATTCACACCAGGTAGTCCAACTAATGCTTGCCTCAAAGGTTTCAATTCCACAAGCTCCATGACCTCCTCAATGAACATCTGCAACCATTTCCAGAGTAGAAAATTGATCTATCCAATTCCACTACAAGATAAATTCTCAATTGGCCAGGAATGATAACAGATATAAATGTGTCGTGTCGTGTCCCGTATCTGTCTATAGATTGCAATCAATTATCTATCATTCTATTTGAATAATTTAAATTTACATACATAAAATAGATACCAACCTTCCTCGTTTCCTCATTTACTTCGGAGGGTAAGCGGAGCCAAGCAGAATAGAGCAGGGACTCGTAGACAGTAACATGAGGAGAGTGGATGTCATTCTGCTCACAGTATCCCGAAACTCGAGCAAACGATTCTTGCTTCTTTGGGTACCCAGAGATTGTGATGTTGCCCTCTATGTATCCACAAGTTTTCCTACCAGCCAACACATCCATCAGGGTGGTCTTACCCGCACCACTGACACCCATTAGAGCTGTAAGAACTCCAGGCCTGAAAGCACCACTCAGACCCTTCAGAAGTACCAATCTATCGTCAATGACACCTTGGTTTTTCATTTCCTGAGATAATCATTTAACATATAAGTCACACACTACTTTCGCAGTATTAATTCATCACAGTCAGAACTCAGAATGCTTTTAAACTTCTTATTCCATATCTTAATATTCAAATTACCAATGGCATGTCGACCGAGTAATTGATATTATCGAAGGTTATACAATGTTGCTGGAATGGAAGAACAACTCCTCTTCTTCTGTTCTCACTGGCAGGAAGAATGGTGTCTATCCTCGTAATATCATCGTCCTCTGCTTGTTATCAAAATAAACTTCGTCAACATCTAAAATGGAAAATGGATACAGTCCACCCCAAAAACCCACCACTTAAAACAAAAACGACGACGACCATGTCATTTCCCAAACAATGTTGGGGTCGGCTTCATGGATCATTTAGCAAAACTCTTTGGGATCCTTTGCTTGTATTCTTCTCCTCTACGATGTCTTATCTAATGTTATCTCATCCGCTAACCTAAGTGTTATTATGTCTTTCCTCACTGCTTCTTTCCATGCTAGCTTAGCCATACGTACCCGACTACCCGTACTCCCTTTAGTTTTTCCTTACTGAAGTTTCTCACTTTTCCAAACAGAGTCACTAATATCTCTATGCTCTACGTGTAAAAACCACCTTATATGGGTGTCCCGAATCTTAACTTCAATTGAGGCTACCCCAACTGTTCCTTGATTAGTCTTATCCTTCCTAGTATTCCAATATCTTTCAAAGCATTCTTATCTCTGCTACTCCCATATTATGGCTTTACAGCCTGTTTGAGCTAAGCATTCATTGTCATATACCATAGCTAACCGTATAGCTACCAAACCCCCATCATCTGCACACAAATAAATAAAACGAGTTGTATGACCTGTGTTGCTTCTGTGACCATTGCTTTTTTGTTGGGATGATAATTTTATAGCTTGTCCTGTCTTCACATTACTTGCTTTCTCTTCAGGTTCTGCTGACATGAAGGCCTGAGGCTTCCCTAATGCTGCAAAGTTTATGAGTAAGTCCACACTTCCAAAAGTTTTTTTAAAGAAATAAGGTAAGGATACCTACGGTTGAGATAAGTCAAAGCCAAAGCGAAACATAAGTTGAACATTAGCATGAATCCCAGCAATGCCCCTACTCCTATCCAATACCAGTATGCATGAGGGAAGAACCCACGAGAACTCATAAACACAACTCCAAGTGATTCTGTGGCGTTTGGAGGAACCTTCAATAAAAAAGAAAGCTCAGATATCAGCTCGTCGAAATAATAGTTGATACACAAAACGTTTTTAAGGAAACTGCCTTGACACAACAGTGAGGCTGCAGCCTTATGGCCTTGAGGTCACAAGTTCAAGTCATAAAACAGCCCTAATTTTATACAAAATGCATTTCCGACGGGAAAATTCAAGAATTTACATGTTTCCAACTATTGCCAAGAAACTCATTGACCACTATTGCATTCTGCCCATACATCATAGAAGATATCCAGTAGGCCCATTTCCACCATTTCTTTATGTCCTCTGAAAAACACCGATAGGGAAGAGACAGGGTGGGGTAAGGAGCACTAAAAAAATTATTTAACTATAAGAAAAAATCTTATTGATTATCAGGACAGGTACTACTTAAGTATAATACCTCGTGCAAGGACAACTCCATCAAATCCTACAAGCATGACTACTGCAAAAGACCCTAATGTATTACCAATAATCATATTTCTTCCTATTGCAGCAATTAGGCGGAACAGTGATAAACCACTCTGATGAACAAGTAGCAGCACAAGGAACTGCCTAAGGAACCTGAACGAATTGGAATCATTTATATGTTAGTAAAAAGGGAACAAATAGGGTGACAAATTTATTTTTTCTAGATCTCCTACCTTTCAACATTTGGATCAAATCCAATGACATAGTAAGTGATCGACACCCATGAGATTACTTCTGAGAATGTGATGGGGATCTTGAGGATACAGGCAGGCAGAGAATATGCCCAAGAAGGATAGAAGAAGAGGCCCCTCTGTTTGTAAAAGACGGGAAGTTTTCCAATGGTCATGGAAATTTCTGACATGCCATTAAATGTGATAATAAGCATAGAGAAGAACAAAGCACCCACAAAAATATCTCCATCAAGTAAAGAATTTCGATGCATCTTGGTTCTTAGGAAAACTGTTGCAGTAACCAGCGCCACAAATGCAAGCTATATGCATTAAAAATAGTTTAGTTTCAAAACATATAGAGAACACTGGAAGTACAGTAACGGATTAATACCCACTTGAAAAAGCTTGAAGGTGTACACAAACGAGTTTCTCTTCATCAGCAAGTATTCTCTGGAGGCACAAGCTTTGAATAACTCCATCTTCCCAGCACCATACTTTTGACGTGTCAAGGCAGCAGGGTGACTTTTTCTTTTGTCAAACGGCAATGCAAGCTGTTCTCCTAGTCTTCGCCCAACATGGAACAACGAGAAAGCCTCAGAAAACTCTTTGGATGTCACAAACCTGTAGGAACAATTTTTACGACACCAATATTGCTCCTGATCTTTCCTGGAAGTAACCTGCCATAAAATGAACATTTCATATTGTTCAAACATGCAGCTTCTTATATACACCCTCCGTCCCAAAATAAGTGTTCACTTTCTCTATAAAAAAAATAATTGTCCCAAAATGAGTGTCCACTTTCTATTTTGGTCAGTTACTTGTGCACAAAATTACAACAATATCCCTATAATAAGTTAGTTAGAACAAATTGAGTTGGTTACACCAAGAGGACATGGGGGTTTAAGGGGGAAACCTAACTCTAACTAATTCATCCTTTATCTCTACAAAAAATAGTGTGTGGAGACTCATTTTGGGATGGAGAGAGTTATACACATCTTAGACACGAGTAATAAATCTAGTTGAAACATACTTCTTGCAAAAAGTCGGCTACACCTTTCCTCTCAGTACACTTGAAGCCCATGGACTCAAAAAAGTCAAGCACTTGTTCACGGGGACCCTGATAAACAATCTGGCCATCGGAGAGGAGAATAA